>LOJH01029425.1:0-17428 GCA_001685095.1 Ellobius talpinus
TATACAGCATACCATCAAGCAGTCCAGGCAAGAACAGTTTCTTGCCCAAATGGCAAGCCTTGTCACATGGAAGGCAAATTTCATAACAAGCTTCTTCAATGTTCATCAGCCTCTTTGGAGTAATCAATACTGCAAGAAGTAAACATGTCTCACTGTCAAGAAAAGTATAAATTTTTAAAACATTTTAAATGCCATATTCTGTAGGTCTTTGAAGTGTTGAAGATTATCTAACTGAAATATATCTCTGTATACCTAGAAAACCTAACTAATGTGATTAAAATTTGATTATTATAAGTGACTATTAATCTGTAATTTTTAATTATACATTACATTTTAAATGAGATGCACAATACCTTTAACAAGAGCAGAAATACATATACAAAGCATAACAAAATCAATCTTAAATTTGTATCAGTAGACCAAGATCCATACCAATGCAAAATATTTATCTCTACATCATAGCCCCCTTATTTTTTGTTAGAAGTTAACTTTGCCCATTAATCGTTTATAGCTATCCCTTTTAAAATGAAAATAAATATTTGTAAACCATCATTTTGGGAATTTGGGCATAGTTTTCTCCTAATTTCTTCCTGCTGTTTGTTGGGTGAAGTATTTTTAGGGTACATGGAGACCTTTGGGGGGGTCTTGTCCTATCAAACCATTAGTCTGGAAGGAATCCGTAAGTCCCCATCCTCTATGGAAGCAAATGCAGAACCTTTTTTCCAAAGTAGCATATCCTTACACTCAAATTTTGAAGTCAAGATACCTTCAATATATGTATGTATGTATGTATGTGTGTATGTATGTATATATATATGTTGGTTTAGCTTAATAGCCTGTACAATAAAATGTATCTTTGTACTTAGCTCATTCACAATCAAAAAATTCAAGGAAAATGCAATAATATGCATAATCCAGACTCTGTGTATTTTCCATCTTTATGTGCCTTAATTTTTTACTCTATTATTTTTAATATTTAATTATTTTACTCCTTTAATCTATGATCCTCTGTACTCCTTCTTCTCTCTCAAAAGCCCATGTACATTTGTCTAACACTGTGACCCATTCAGAGGTATTTTTTTTGTCTGAATCTGTCTTATTCAGAGAGCACTTTGAAAATGGTAAGCTGCTTGGTTGCAGTGGCCTTGGATGCTGGCTCTGCCTCTATTGGCCTTTTTGTATGGCAGGGGTATATTTACTACCAGCTCTGTGATCCATGCTCATTGCCCCAGCTCCAGGAATGCAGCAGTTCTATGTCACCATTAAGCAATTTGTAGCACTCTGTGCACAAACTCCAAACGTTCTATAGCAGGAGCTCCCAAAAGAGCCAGAGCCATTCATGCTGCCAGTATGAACCAGGAAGCCCTTTCTTAAAGGAGCCGTGCCTCTGATTGCAGCCACAAACAGAGCCTATCTGAAAAAACATGCAGCTACTAAGAAGCTGTGTTTGGCTCCTGTGTTTGTGGACCTCATTTTTTTTAAAGACTTTTTTGGTCTTATGTGAATCTATGCCAGATGGTAGGCATCATTTTGTAAATGGAGGTTATTTTTTCCTTTCTCAGCCATTCAGGCCTGAATGATCAAACAGAAATTATAGTAATTATAACACTGTTTGGCCAATAACTTAGGTATATTTCTAGCTAGCTCTAACATCTTAAATTAATCCATTTCTATTAATCTATGTATCTCCATGAGGCTGTGGCCTACCATTTAGTTTAGTTTCTGGTGTCTTTCTCCTTTGGCAGCTATGTGGCATCTGCCTGACTCTACCTTCTTTCTCCCAGCATTCAGTTTAGTTTTCCCACCTAGTTCTGTTCTGCCCTGCCATAGGCCCAAGCAGCTTCTTTATTAACCAATGGCAATAAAACATATTCATAGCATACAAAGAGAAATCCCACATCAGACCCCATTCACACCTTGTGTATATTGTACGATGATGCTCCCAAACCACCTTTTGTATCCCTATTGATACTGTCAAACTTTGGCTTATGAGTGAATCTTGGGTAACACATATCAACCAGTAGTTTCTCTCTGACAGTAAACTTGCCTACTTGTGGTCTGTGGGCAGCTCATTTGCCATTATCTTTCCTTTATGGTTTTATTAAAAGTGTAAAAATGGGTGCTGAGAGGATCCAGACAATGTCCGCCACAAGAGACATTTGGACCACTGCCAGTCCAGCAACTGTCGCAGCAGCAGCAGAGACTGTGATGACCGCAACCACAGCAGCTATTATTCCGATATCACGTTTTTCTCAATACAGGGTCACTTCTGCTCAAATGGCCTTCTCTCGGACCAGAAAAGGAATAAGTGCTGGTACACAAACTAACAGGGCAGCCGAGGAGCTTCCATCCCAGCAACTGCTCAGGCTGCAGTCTCTGGAAGAACAATCAAGAACAACATCTCTCTCTCCAAAAGTACTATTCCAAAGTCAGCAGGCCCATGGCTGTACCACCACATGTTAATAACACCTCTTAACAAATCTGGACTTTGGCTGATACACTCTCCCCAAAGCAAAGCTCCTTGCAGATCAAAGTTGGCTGTTGTGGAGAGCTGGGGTAGGTCCATGATCATGTGTCATATTACTTTTTAAATCCTCCTTATTCATGGAATACCAAATATTTCTTAGTCTCACAGCCTTGCTATATGTAGCATTCATAGTAAAATCAGCTATGGAAGCATTACTGAGTATTACACAGTGATGTAAAAATGAAGAATTTTAAGAGTGATTCTGTACCTTAACAAGAAATAATGTATCCTGAAGAGAAAAAGTGTCATTAACAGGAACTTGGTTCTAACAATTGGTGGAATAAAAAGATGGATATAAAGGACTTAAAAAAAACAAAAACAAAAACGAAAAAAGTGTAAAAATGAAGGTATGGACATCAGTTGGGGAGCATGGCTGTCCTAATGTAATACAGAAACAGAACACCTACTGGGAGCTGCAAACTGTGGCATTGCTTCAGAACCCTCGGCCATTTAATGGTCACACCACCACCATTTTGAGGCTCAAGCTACTGTGTATACTGCCTTGGGCACAGTGAGGATAGTACATTTGGTCAGGTCTTAAGGAGTCAGTATTCCAATAACTCTATCCACTCTATAGAGACATCAGAGGAAAACTGACAAATTCAGCCTCGCCAAGGTGGCCTCACAGACTAAGGATAAATTCCTATGAATGTGAGTCATCCTTATGTTTTACATTCTCATCCTTCAACTGTGTGAGCAAGGACTCATGGCAGCTGAACTGGAGGAAGAAAATATGGGGAGCCTGGAACACAGCGGCCCCTGGCCACTGCATCTGATCGACACGTGGGTGTTACTAAATGAGAGCAGCTAGGTTGTCACTCTCCACCTGACTTGTAGATTTAAGCTCACTGAGTATAACTCAAAAAATCATATATATATGATATAAAAATCATATTTTTATACACACACACATATATATATATACACAGGAGCCAGAGAGATAGCTCCAATAGTAAGGGTGCTTGCTGCCAAGCCTGACAACCTGAGTCCAATCCCTGGGACCCATGTGATGATAGGAGAGAGCCAGCTCCTGTAGACTGTCCTATTACATCCCACCCTCAATATATACCCATACTCACACCCACATAAAATAAATGAATAAATCAGTATTTTAAAATATTTAGTTTTTTCTTATGTTTTAAATTATGTATAGAGATGTGTATATGCATGCACATGCGCGCGCACAAACACACACAAGCATATGGCTACATGAACATGAGTGCAGGTGCCCTCAGAGGACAGAAGGGTTAGATCCCTAGGAGCTGGAGACATATACAGTTGTGAACCACCTGATGTAGGTTCTGGGAACTAGACTGGAGCCATCTGGAAGAGCAGCAAGTACTCTTAAGCACTAAGCCATCGCTCCAGCCCTAACAAATAATGTTTTAGAGAATATGCAATGCTGAAGCTGAATGTCTGTTATCGACAAGGTCTAGAAAGCTATTGTTTGGTTGACAGCTGACCTTTTTCTTACTGTTAATATCCACTGTCCACTCCAATTGTGTGTCTGACTTGCATACTCTTTCTCTGGATTACAATATGTGGCACTGTATATGACAGTAAGAGAATGCATTAGTCATATGACATGCCTGGGAGCACATGGTTTGTTGGTAACCGTGATGCAGGCATTGGTGGGCTGAGGGCTGAGTGGGCTACAGGCAGCACTATCATTGAAGACCAGAGATAACACCCACATAAAATGATCCAACCTTCCATGTGTGTCCATAAGAGGCATTATTTCCACCCCAGCTGATCCTCATGTTCTGTTGTTTGAAGGCTGTGTTTAAACCTGTGCTTTGTGCTAATCAAATGACTGGCTTCTCTCAGATGGGAGAATTAATATGGAATTTTTAGGAATGTCATGATGATCTTATGTGTGGTGGGATGTTCAGATAGGTGACTTTGGGAGCAAGCTGACATGGCTATGAATCCACACCCAGCCTTGATTTATTAGCTGGTGATTTGGGCAGGGTACTTAGCTCTCTGTCCTTTCTTGTATATAAAAGATGATAACTCTCCATGCCCAGAGCACCATCTGCACTTGCCCAGTGTGCAGCTATGTGTGGTGAGCAAAGCCAGTACTGCTATCATGTGCATGTATGTTTGTACAGTGTGTGTGCAGTCAGGAGTGTGCGTGTGTGTGTGTATGTGTGTCTGTGCAGGCATGTGTATGTGCATGTAGGTATATTTGCATATGTGCCTGTGTGTGCATGTGCCTGCTTTTGTGTGTTTATATGCATATGCTGTGCATGCCTAACATGCGGTAGAAATTCCATTTCCCTCTTCCCCTCCATCCCTGGTTTCCATGTCCTAAGCTCCTACTCCTTTAGGAACCAATGTCTGGGAGAAGCCCACACTGACTTCACCTTTCATGGACTGCTGCCTCTCTGTGTCTACCACTGAGTATATTATCTGTCTCTGCATCTGTCTTTTCCACTAGCTGGAAGCCTCTTAGAGCAGAAAGACCCGCCGAGTGACTTTTCCTCACCTGGGCATAACTCGATACTGACTGCACAGGAATGGCTTTAGTGTTGAGAGAGTGGATAAAGAATAAGTGAGAAGGTGAACAAAGGAATGATGTGAAGGACTGGAGCCCTGGCCAAGTCAGACCCAGCCTGCACAGAGCAGGAGGTGGTAGCAGAGGCAGCCTGCTCAGAGCTCACACTCTCCCTGTGATACCAGCAAGCCTGTGCTGCATCTATGCAGAGCTAAACAGGGATCTAAGAATGTCCCTGGCCCTTGAATGCTGATAAGCTCCCTTCTAAATAGGACTGGGGAGGTCTCAAGAAGGGACAGTGCAAGTGATTGGAGAAGAGAAACTGACAAAAGAAAAGAAGTCTAACCTGGCAGACACTGGGTCCTGCAGGGTCCTCCAGTGGGAGGAGTGGCTGGCGCCTATGTTGGGGTCTGTGGAGTCTGGAATGTGTGATGGGTTGGTCATCCTACATGAGCAGAATTCAGAACGGGGGCTCCAGGAGGGCTGTGTGTCTGCTCTTAAGTGTCTCTGTTCCCACATGAATCTATGGTTCAGTCTCTCTTAACTTCTCTGGGTCCAGGCATCTGCCTCCAAGCAGACCAGGCCCAGGGAGTTCCAAACAGTGCTGCATCCTTCAAACCCCCTCAGCTTCCTTCCCCCACCCCCGTCTCTGCCTGTACGACAATCTCCCCCCATGTCCCAGCCTATCTTTGGTTATTAAAATACTGTTTGCTTGTTTGTTTGATTGATTGATTTTGATTTTTCGAGACAGGGTTTCTCTGTGAAGCAGTCCTGGCTATCCTGGAACTCACTCTGTAGACCAGGCTGGCCTCAGACTCACAGAGATCCACCTGGCCCTGCTTCCTGAGTGCTGGGATTAAAGACGTGTGCCACCACTGCCTGGAAAAATTTTATTTTTTATTGAGAGCAGTTACTTTCAAAATTGCAGGTCTTGGCCCATTAATAAGTTGTGAAATAGATTTAAGAGTCCTGGCCAGGTTTAAAAAGATGAAATAGAGGACCAGCAAGATGGCTCAGAATAGGGTGCTTGTTGTCAGCCTGACGAAATGAGTTTGATCCCTGGGATCCACATGGTAAAAGAGAGCACTGATTCTTGGGAATTTTCCTCTGCCCTCCACACGTGTGCCATGCCATGCACACAGCCACACACAGTAAGTGTATCAGTCTTAAAATGACAGAGTCAACATTAGCAAGTGTCCCACGTGGAAGTGATTTGGGAAACTTCCTTTCCAGAGCTCCGTGAATGGGGTTGTGGTTTCTATTTCTTTTGGTGAGTTTGGCACCCACTGCTGTCCAGCTCCTCATATGCCCTCATTATACACTCCCCTGAGGAGTAGGTAGAGGGAGACAAATGGGTATATGTGGACTGGGGGCCCCTCTGCCCTTGGATCCTGGTGAGTCCCACCACTGTCACTCCTTTTTCTAATTCTATTTATTGCAGTAAGAATCTTAACATGAAATCTCCCCTCCCAGTAATGTTTAAATTCAGGACACGTTGTTGCTGACCATGTACAACCTTGTATGATGCATCTCCTTCTCATGATCCTCTTGATGGACAGGAATGTCACATTCAGTATGACAAAGATGACAAGGGAGGCACCATCATCCCACGCTTTGCTTCTATGAGTCTAGTTTAGGTGCTTCCTGTCAGTAAAGCCATATAGGAGCCACATCCGTGAATTCAAAGAAACTCAGAAAATACTGAATGGAGGTTTGCATTGGAACTGAATGTATAGACGTTTTCCTCGTCACTCTTCCCCAGATAATGTAGAATGCTGATTGCATGGTGCTTGCATTGTAGCAGGTATTGTCAGTCATAAGAGATGGATTGCTGTACACAGAGGACTGTGGGGCTCTCTGCAAACATGGTGTCATTTGATGTGAGAGACATGAGCATCCATAGCTACTGGCAGCTATGAAAACAAGACCCTGTAGATGCTCAGAATCAACTGCCTTGCTGAGCCTGGGCTGTGTAGATGGATACAGGGAACATGGTCCATGCATCTAATCAAATTCAGGGCAGCATTCCTAAAGGACAGTCTGCAGCATGCAGCAGCTTGGAGAGGGAGCTGTGCTGAGAGAAAGAAGCCCATCATTCCCACTCTTGCCTAACTCTTTTCTCTCTCCTCCTGGGCAGGTCGTGTATGTCACTGCCACCTTCCCCTACATCATGCTGCTGATCCTCCTGATCCGAGGTGTCACGTTGCCAGGTGCCTCTGAAGGCATCAAGTTCTATCTGTACCCAGACCTCTCCCGGCTTTCTGATCCACAGGTAAGGGTTGTAGCTTAAAACACATTGTCACCATCAGTCACTGAGGCTCAATGGCCAGGTAAGCAGGTGGAAGCCTGTGGCCTCCTTGGGAAAATAATTGTTAACGCATCAATTAAACACATAGGAAAGCAGATGTGGTAAAATACAGCTGGAGAACATTTAAAGGTAACTGTGTGGCCTAGTGACATGGACAGTTCTTAGTTAGTGCCTTCAAGGCAGCATCCCACGCAGGACTGAGAACTGCAAGTCAAGTCACCTGCTATGCTTAGGATCAGGCATTTTGGATTTGAGACTTTTCTGAGTTTTGGAATAGTCACATATATTTGATAAGCATCTTGGAAATGGTATCCAATTGTAAGCATAAAGTTTATTTGTTTCATGTATGCCTTGCATATGTGCTTTTAGTTGTTTTGCATGTAAAATAAAATCTCTTGCCATGATATGTTGACATGCTGGAAGTTTCAGATTTTGGTTTGTGGGATCAGAGATACTCATCCAGTACCATGATTTCAAAACAGCATTCATGTTTTTCTTTTATTTATTTGTTTGTTTTGAATTTTGAATTAATTTATTTTTAATCATGATATTTGTATATATGCCACATATGTGTGGGTGTTGGAGGAGGTCAGAGGTGTCAGATCTTCTGGAAGCTAGAATTACAGGTGGCTGTGGGAATTGAATTCTGGTCCCTGGAAGAGCAATATGTGCTCTTAACCACTAAGCCAGATATCTGTCTCTCTAGCCATTACCACAGATATTTTAGCTAACCATACCACCATTGTATCTAGGCTTTCCTTCCTGAGGGTCTGTGCTTTGTTGACAGCACTCATGGTCACAAATGAAGGACATGCTAAACTCCAGTTAGAAATTGGTTTAACAAACTTTTTTTCCCTGCCTGAGGTCACAGACCTGCTACAGGGGATCTTGGTGAGAAAGCAGGTCTTTACTGTGATTAACTTTCTTTGTAGAAGAGTTCACACCAAACCCACTCCCACTCCCATACAAAGAATTGGAGAAACTGACTCATTTATCTCTAGTCTTTAGTCAGGCCTAGATTATCCCAGTCATGAGCAACAAGTGTTTAGGCCTGAGCCCCTCTGAGTAGGCTCATGGTGAAGTGTATGGGAGTGTGTTAAACAGAGACCCCTCATCAGCCAAGCCCTCAATCTCTATTCCATGCCAGAAGCCTTTGGGGGCTTCCTAGACTCTAGCCCAGACCCCTCTCTACTGGGCCCAGGTAATTCCAGCATATAAAGCTACTTACTCAGGGTTGGCTGTGTCCATCAGGAAGTGCCAACTTAATATAGAAACAAACACATGGATCACACAGAATTGGTGTCTAACTTCCAGAGTTTGAAGCTTCCAAGAGATTTCAAGCCCGTGACTTTTGGCTCCCTCTGTCTGGGCAGTGTGGATAGAAGGGTTTGCAAAGCACTGGTTGTTCAGTGCAACTCAGAGGTGTCTGTGACAGTGAGTGATGAGGCCAGTGGAGTGGGACACATGCTCATCTTTACCAGTTTGCCCTGCCTTGGGGTGCTATTGGCCTTCTGTAGCACATCCCAAACCACAGGCAAGATCCCTAGGAAGAAAGGAATTGGCTCCTGACTGCTGGCCTGGTCAACTATAACTCTGACAGCAGGGTCTCTACTGAAGCAGAAGTTTTGGGCTACACATATCCCATCATGGGTCCATCTTCTCTTGTCAGGTCTACATTTTTGGTATCAATAGAAGACAGGTTCCTGCCTGTGTCCTCCGACCACCCCCTTCTTCCTCCTTGGTCCTTAAGGTCCATGAGCATGAGCCATGAGCATGAACCATGACCATGAGCATCCTCAACATGATGTTATCTAGACCTTGACAATCATCAGGGGGCCTGGAACTTGTTAAAGATCCAGGCTCCTGGGGGGTTACTTTCAGTGAGTCTGGGATGGCTACAGGACAGCCAGGTAGGTCAGGAGCCTCAGAGATGATTCTGATGGCAGAAAAGGTTGAGAAAATCCAGTTGCCACTTCCTCAGAGCACTACATTCACACACAGACACACAGAGATATACATATACCAACATACATACATATACATACACACACATACATACACAGAGATGTAGAACACAAATATAAATGCACAGAGACATACAGACACAGAGAAAAACTCATATTTACACAGATAAACATGCATATGAATACACATATGACCATACAGATGCACAAGTATACACACATGCATACAAAGGAAACACATGTACCTATACACAATTGCACATGCAGAGAGAAACACATGCATATGTACACTGATGCACACACAGAACTTGTATACAGATGCACATACTTATATACAGATGGACATGTTCACACATATGTTCACAGATGAGTATGCATGGACACACACTCTGAGAACATGGATGAATCAGCACACACACAGTCTGAAAACACAGATGAACCAAAGTCCTAGGAATCTGCTCAGCTCTTCTCTGATCATCTCAGGTTCCCACTGTCTTCCCAGGTCTCCTTCTGAGCCTCAGTTGCTCCACCAATAACCTGAAAGGCTGAGTTGAAACCTCCTGTAGTCATGAGCCAATAAAAGATCATTCCATGGCTATCTACCTTTTCTGAGAGCCAAGGAAGAGACCTTAGGAGGGCAGGGAGAGCCTAGAGCTCCAGGTCATTGTCAGGTCAAGTTTCCAGTCTCTGAGCCCTTGGCCCCAGGCTGTCCATCCAGAGCATCAGGGTGTGGGGGCTGGGCTATTGGGTGAAATGACCAGCAAAGGAATGTCTCTCCTGGTTAGGAATCATGGCAGTCCCATGAGCGGCTGAATGATTGCTGAGAGTTCTCTCATAGAGGCTGCAGGCCTGTGCCTCGCAGTGTGCATTGTACTAGATCCCGGTCCCTGGAGTCCTCAGCTTGGGAGAGAGGACTGTCAGGTCAGGCTACTCCCCCAGCCAGGTATCCCCCTGAGAAGAACAAAACAGGATAGGGTGAGATCAGAGACCTTCATCCTGTGCCTTTTCCTCTTGGCTCATGGTTCTCACCTGTCTATTAGGGTAAGAATGTTTGTCTGCCATACAGAGTTGCTGCAAGGCACAGTACATACATGTGCCTGAGCCCTTGCATTTCTCATTCTGCTGCCCAGCACCAGGCCTGGCACATAATAGGACCCTGGATCATGTTGGCCTATATCTGGTTCTGAGTAGGACCAGTCAGAACCCCACAGCCCAAGAGGAGGGTGGCTTTGAACTAGAAACCGAGGCTTTTATTGTGGATCCAGGAAATTCAGTTTCTTGTGAAGAACTTGAAGGGATGTAGCAGCTCGCTCACTGTGTGCCTGTGACTTGCACTCCATAGTCAGTGCTTTCTAAACATCTGTCTGTCTTCACTGTCAGCCCTGTGTTTTCTCTGAAGTGTGAAGCACTCCAAGTCCATTTTCCCCCTTACATTTTCACTTTCTGTCTTTTCCATCTTTGGAGAGCCAAAGGGATCTTGCATTGCCCCTGCCCCAGATTTCTGCTGCTCCCGCTGGTCATTGTGTTTCAAGTGTGTGTTTTCAGGGTGAGAAGAGAAAGGCTTGTCACAGATCCAACTCGCGGGTCTGCTTTCCCAGGAAGGGCCCTGAAACACCACTTCCCTGTGCAGCCTCCTCTATGGAGGAAACAGAACCTGAGGACGAGATGTTCAAAATTCTGGCCCTCGGAACAAGACATCTCCCCAGCTCCCCATCCCACAGAGGACAAACCAGACCACAGGAGGAAGACAAGACCCTGGTTTGAAACCTTCTGAATCCTGAGGAAGACTCTATGAGATCACTGCCACCTGGTGGTAATGTTCTCTGATTCCATGTCAGGACTCAGAATAAACAATGGCCTCTGGCCTGAAACACTTTCAAACCAGAATATCCATATCTCCACTGACTTAGAGATAGCAGATTTTTTTAAAAATGAAACATCACTGGTGTGTAGGTCACTCCCTGAGACTGGAAGTCCCGCAAAGTTTTCTTTGCGTACGTGTGGTTCTGTATTAACTGTTTCTGTAGCATGTGGTTTGTCGTCTTCATCAGGCCTAGCCAACCCATCACACAAGGCTCTTATCTTCAGGGAGGTTCCTGTCTCCTGGGAGAGACATGATTAGGTCAGTAATAACAATGGGGGGACATTACTGTGGACTGGAACTGGTCTGTGGGCACACGTTGTACCTAACCTCCTGCCAAAGACAGCAAATCTCCCCTTTTCTTGGCTCATGGAGTCAGAATTGCTGGACTCCTCCTTGGGGTTCTGTGTACCATAGAGATGCCATTAAAGCATTGGAGCCCCAGGTCTTCTCAGGGTGAAGTTCTGCGGTCTCTTAGCCGGTTCATCGGTGTTGGGGTAGGAGAGCTGCTGCCATGGCCATCCAAGTAATGATACTGGAGACTGGAGCGTGGCACCGATCACATAGCACACGCTTAGCTCGCCACCTAAAATGGAAATGTTCTCTATTGAAGGCTTACCTTCTGCCAGTCCCCACAGCTGTCTTGTCTCTTGAAGTCACCCAGCCACCAAATCGTTACTGAAAACCATCTTGTTCTATGTACAGGCAAAGTTCTTACGGGGTGTAAGCGTAAAACCCAATTTCACAAATGAGGGAGCTGAGGCTTGAGGTTTTATATCTATCCCTGAGTCCAGTGGCTTGTGACCCAGCTGAGCAAAGGGCACAGTGCCAGAGCTACCATGTCTGACCATCTGGCTGCTCTGTCTTCCCAGTCCTAGCTGCCCTTCTTGATTCTAAAGTCACTCTTTGCTAAAATTCTAGATCAGGTAGGTTTTGACCCCACCAAGAAGCCACTTCCCGTCCTGTGCCAGGAGGCTCCTTGCCTGCAATTTGGAGCAATTCTCCAGTCACTCCCTTCTCAGTGTTCAGACAGACAAACAAACAGACAGACAGACAGACATATCTTCCTTCCTTCCATTTTCTTTTTGCTTTACTACTCTGTGCTGCCAATGTCACACTTTGAGGGTACTCATTGGGCGGATTTAAGTTCAGCCTAAACAGTGAAGACAAAACCATCTCAACAGTGGGCTCCTTATCACTTTCAACCCTTCCCTCACCGGCCCTGCTGCCTTCCTGCAGCATTCTCAAAGAGCTCAGTGGGGAGCCTGGGTCACCAGATCAGTGCTTTGGTGTTTTCTTTAGTTCTCTAGGGTCACTGAAGTCTATTAAACACAAAGCCTCTGTGTTAGACTAAAGCCTGTGTTTTCTTGTCTGCTTGTGCACTGGTAGTTTCTGATTGAACACTGAGTGTTACAGAATTGGTGTAAACACTAGATTCTGTTATCCGCCTTTGAAGCATGCTGGCTTTTGTCTTAATGTGCATTCTAGTCCAGGTATGGACAGTTAACTGAACCTTGAGTAGGCTCACCCTCACGTTTTCTCAGTTCAGATCGATGGAAGCCCATGCTGACCCCAAAAGATACTCTGACGTCATAGGACTTGGTAGGAGGTGATGGGCTTCTGAGTTATGGTTCTCCTACAGGTCCCCTCAAAGCTTGGCTTTAAGCCTGAAGAAGGCGAATGTATTGATTTCCTTGTTCTTGGGCAGTGTTTCTTAGCTGGGAAGTTCTGCTTCCTAAGAGACATTTGGCAGTATCTGCAAATCTATTCAGTCACTACATTGGGCCTGGTCCTATCTCACATGGCCCTTATTCCCAGATCACAGTGGGCCTGGCTCCAGCTGCCAGGGCATCATCATCCCAGATTCTGTCTCAGTTGTTCTTTCTCTACACCTCCCCATTGCTGGCCCCTCACATGTTGCTGGTCATTATGCTCCCATGTCAGGGCCCACTCAACCCCATGACCTAAACAAAACTCTGTTGTTGTTTTAATTCAAGGAGCCAGTGGTTGCCTGGCATAATCTCATGTTTATTAATCAGTGTATTCATGGTTAGTATTATCAGTAAGAATTTCAGCTCTACATAAGCAAAGGATGTCTGTGTGTTATCCACTACTAATTCCCTGGTACCTGAGCCAGAGCCGAGGACATGAGAAGATCCTACTCACTGTGAAATGGTGGGTAGATTGGCAGATGAATAGATGGACAGATGGATGGATAAATGGATGAGTGGATGGGTGTTAGATGGTGGGTGTTAGATGACTGTGGATGGTCAGAAGATGGATGAATGGGTGGTGGCTAGGCGGGAAAATGGATGATGGGTAGCTGACCAAATGGATGGATGAACTGATGGAGGTAGAAGGGGCAGTTAAATGGATGGATGGTAGGTGGGTAGATGGTCACATGGATGAATGGTAAGTGGATAGCTAGGTTGTTGAGTGGATGGATAGGTGAGCAGATAAATGGATAAACAGATTAATAGATGGATGGTAAGTATATGGGTGGTTGGATGGATGCTGTTTGGGAGGACAGATTAGCAGATAATATAGTGGGTAGATGGCTAGCAGGAGGGTGAGCAGATGGAAAATAAATGGATGGATGGGTAGGTGAGTGGATGGCTGGATGGCTGGATAGATAGTAGGTAAGCGGATGGATGGACAGATGGGAGGATGGGTGGATAGAAGCAGATGAATGGTTGCCATTAGTAATTTATCGTAAGGAATACCAACAGTCAGAGGTTAATAAAAACATTCTTTCTTTTTGTCTGTCCTAGAGACTTCAGGGAACTTTGATTTGCTGTTTGAAGGAAGAGGAAAGAAAGGTTGTTTGAAAACAAACATGGATCAAAAGAATGAATGTCTGCATACATACAAGAAGTGGCCAGAGAGCCATGATTACAGGCAGTAATTGGTGACTAGCAACCTATCTGAGATGGCTTTAAAGAATGAAGGGTCGTGTTACCCTCTCCAGAAACTATGGCTGTCAAGCCAAAGCATTCAGACGTCCTTTGGTGGTCTGTGGGGGGCTGTAAAATGTTCCTGAGTGAGAGGCTGATTGCTGAGAAGAGAGCTGTAATTTCAGAACGCCGTCCAGCTCATGGCAGACTGAGTGAAGCCAGGCAAAGTGGGTTAGGGACCCGACTGCTTCTGAATCTGCTCTTTGCTTGTCCTTTGTGGCTAAGACTTGGAAACTTGCCCCCTCTGACCTTCACTATATCCCCTTGTGTGCTCCTAGTGGGCAGGGACCCCCTTTTACTCGTCTCCTGTTCCCATGTGGATATTGTCAAGCTAGATGAGACGGCAAGTGTGAGCCTCTTCCAGTGTCTAGAAGAAATGGGAGGACAGTGAGGAGGGGAAGAAGTGGAGCCACATAGCTGAGCAGCCTTAGCAAAGTAGACATCTGTGTGCTGAGGATGGGGGTGGGGGCTTGGAGTGCCATAGGGTCACACACACACACACACACACACACACACACACACACACACCAGTTATAACATTATAGGTGGCTGTGGCTGAAGCTCAGAAGGCTTGACAGGAAAGAGGTAGCACGGTCACTTCCAGAAGACACCCAAAGCCCCTCATGACATGTGCTCAGTGGTATAACTGACAAGCCAAGCTAGAGCTGTATCAAGAGAAGCATATCAGCCCTAGACTGGCCTAGACTCCAGGCTGGCCCTCTGGTTGGATCCTCCATGAGCTTATTTTCACAGAACATATTTATGGAGTATTGCCCCTGATTCTGCTTTCATAAACCAAGTAACCACTCCTGCTAGCCACAGGCCGCCAGCTTGAGGGAATGGGTGGAAGAGCAGGTGGGTAGATATAGTTCCTATTTTCTGGGACAGTGGTTCTTAATTGGGGAGGGTCTCTGGTTAATATGTTTTATTTTTTGAGAGTTAAGCTTACAAAAATAGAAATCAGAAAATTTGAAGGACTTATTTCCCTAATACCCCAAATTTTCTGTCATTGTGATGGTTCATTCCCCAAAATTACAGAGCCAGTATTGATGCCTTGTATTCACTGAAGCCCATTATTATTTATATTTTAAGTTTGTTTATTTGTACACTACAGCACACTTGTAGGAGTCAGAGGACCACCCATGGGTGTCAGTTCTCTCCTTCCACCATGTGGTCTTGGGATCAAACTCAGGTCATCATGCTTAGCAGCAAGTGCATGCACCCTCTGTGTTGGACTTTCTGTGGGTTTAGGCAGCTGTGCAATGACATGTACCCAACACTTTATAGTATCATACAAGTATCATGCAGTAAGATCATTGATCTGAAATTCCTGCGTTCTGCCTGTTTATACCCACTATCCTTCTAACATTTTCCTTGTACCCATAATTTTGTCTTTTCTAGAATAATCTGTAGTTGGAATGGTGCAAATGTAGGCTTTTCATACTGACTTCTTTTGCTTATACCTTACTATATAAACTGCTTTCAGGCAAGCCACACTGCCCATCTCCGGGAGCTCATCAGAGGTGCTGGCACTCAGGTTCCATCATGAGCCTGTTCTGTCAGAGCCCACGTTTCAGCAGTGCCCTCAAGTGACTGGCATACAAATGGAAGTTTGAAACAGCCTGGTCTAAGAGAAATAGCCATGTCTGAGAGAACATCCCGGGCAAGTGAGACCTGTCACATAAATCAGGAAGGGCTTATGTCTGATTAGGCCATGGTCCCAGGGACAGGTAATCCAAGCAAGCATTTCTTGGAGCCTCCCTGCCCACTCTAGGGTGGGAGGCAGTAAAGAAGTGCCCCAGGCTTCCTGAAGGTGGGGTACAGTGGGCCTCCCAGGGGACTACACCCCCTAAAGCTGTGCTGTCTAGTAAAGTAGCCACAAACCATGTTTGCTTCGATTGACAGAAACTAAATCACATACACAGTTCAGTGCCTCAGTTTCTCTAGACAAGTTTCAGGTCATTAACAGTCATCTGTGACCAGTGGTCACTAAAGTGAGGAGTGTATTGGTCAGGGTCCTCTAGAGCAGCAGAATTAAAAGCAGGACTATGTGTTAAAATGACACTCGTTAGGTAGGTTTACAGGATGTGTTAGCATAGTCCAAAATGGCAATCTCACACCAGAGAGGCCAGCAGCCCAATAGTGGTTCAGTCCACAATGCTGGATGTCTCAGCAGTCCCAATCTGGTGCTGATGGCCCCAAGGAGTCCTGAAGAGCTTCTGGTCTTTTGTTTCTTATCAGTGAAGGAATCAGCAGTCGTGGAAGCACCAGGCATGCAGAAATCATAAAGGCATGCAGAAAAATGCAAACCTTCTTTCTTTGTTTACCTGTGCTCCCAGCAGAAGGTGCTGCCCACATATAGGGTGGGGCTTCCCATTTCAAATAACCTCATCAGGAATATTCCACATAGGAGGCAGTGGTTAAAGTCATGGGCTGCTCTTCCAGAAGTCTTGAGTTCATTTCCCAGTAACCTCATGGTGACTCACAACCATCTGTAAAAGGATCTTATGCCCTCTTCTTGTGCACAGATATTGTAGCACATATATACAGAAAGTAAATAAATCTAAAGAAATAAAAGAAAGTAAAAAGAATATTCCACAAAGGGATGCCCAGTGGCTTGCCTTTTAATCAATTCTGGATTCAGTCAAGTTGATAACCATGAATAGCTATCACAAAGAGTATGGCTATGGGAGGTTTCTGTCTTTGTAGAAATGTCTTTTGGGTAGTAACAGTGTTTAGGGCTGAAGGCTCCAAAGCAGGAGAGTCTGTAGAAACTGGCACTCAAGTTCCCTGGGGGCCTAAACATGAAGCTGTCACCTTGTCTTCCTGAAGCCTTGCTGTCAACTCTGTGGATGCCCTTCCTCTAGCTTCAGGGACCTGCTGATCTCTAGCAGAGTTCAGAGGATGCCATTGAATTGTCAGGGCCAGAATTGTGGCCACTGCTTATCTGGACAGGAAGAACCATGAAGAAGGTTCCCCCATGAGCCCTGCAGGAAACTGTAATGACACCAGTCTGGGAAGAAAGGGTCTTTCCTGAGCATAAAGGAGACCATGGAAGATGTGGGTATTAATTAGCCAGCATGGCGATCACCCAGCCTCATCCTCTGTCTGAACAATACATGGTAGAACACAGAATTCTCTCTAAATACCACATGCATCTTCTCAGTTATTCTTATCTACTTTTAAATTCTGCTGTGTTCCTTTTTAGGAGTCAATAGTTGGATTCTATGCTGTGATTTAGTGAGTTATTTACTCCCTATCATTTTTTGGTTTTTCAAGACAGGGTTCCTCTGTAGCTTTGGAGCCTGTCCTGGAAC
>LOJH01029426.1:0-12320 GCA_001685095.1 Ellobius talpinus
GAGGAAAGCAGAAAAGAGGAGGGGAGAAGAAGGAAAGGGAGGGGAGGGAAGAGGTATCCTTAGGTGAGGAGGGACTTGGGGTTCATCTCACAACCACCCAAAGGGAACTTTACTTACAAACTTCACCCAGATCTTTTCTGGTCTACAGCCATGGGTGGACCTCTTGTGCTTGCCCTAAATCTAGCATTCTCAAGCCGTCAGGAGCAGAGGTCACTGCCTTTTACCAAGAGGTCATTGCATTATATCAAGGCAATGGCCTGACTGACAGAGGGCGCAACAGGTGGGTGTGTTTGGGGCTTTAGTTTCTTTTATCTACTCTGGTCTCTGTTCTTAGCCCAGGTGCTGTCATCCAGCGCTATGAAAACTCTTCCTTGTGTCTCCAGCTCGTGGTCCAGAAAGCAACCCATCCAGCGCTCTGGCAGCAGACAAGGTGGTAACACCCTTACCTGTGGATTGTCCACCTAAACCTGGGGTAAAGGTGAAAACAGTTTCTGTGAGTAATAACTTCTTGTGTTTCCATCACTCTGAATACAAATATATTTCACTCTCACCACCCTACACAGAAAGTCCCATCAGCCATGGGTCCGAATAAGGAAGATGAAGTTCAAGGAGGTAAAGGGGTGCACCTAGAGCCGCCCAGCTGGTGGGTACCAGTGCCAAATCCCTCTCAATTAAAATTCTTTCTGCCTAACCAGCCCGCCTCTCATAAAGATTCTCCTCCTCAGGCCTCTGATAGTCTCGTTAGTAGGTGTTACCCAGACGGGGATTGAACACTTGCTGATTGCTCACAAATGAGCTAATAGTTGTGCTGCCTGGACAAGTTCTAAGTTCCCCTTAAACAGGTTTTCACAAGCCTCAAACTGCAGAGTGTGAAGAAATTAGCGAGAGGCGCTCCACCCAATGGCCATTCAAAGCGACGGTGGTTTCTGCAGGCAGCAGCCTAATCTCTTGGCCGGCAAGGCTGGGTAAGAGGTGTTTTCTAGGCTCTCCTGTCATGCTGAAATTGGAATATTTCTTGCCGGGCATGTTCTTAGTATAACAGGAAATATATTTGACCTTTCTTCCCAGTTCCTGACACAAGCAATCATAACTCTAGGGATTTCCCAAATGATATTAGTGTATGTTTCTGTTCTGGCTGGGCCCCTTTCACTCACACCTCAGTTTCTGCTGAGATAGAAATACAAGCCTCAGAAAATGCCGTGGTTACTTCAGGAGAGCTTCAGGGTAGGAGCTGGTGGCCAAAGGGTTGGAGTTTCCTGTCCCACCTCCAGTCACAGGGAAAGGAAGCAGGGCTAGAGAGTGGGTTCAAAGTCAATCTTCTCTATGTTGTGCAGCTTCCATAAGAACCCAATGATAGCATCAGAAAGCTCCTGTTTGACAATCACACGGAGGTACCAGGAGTATCTCACACCTCAGCTCCACGAGGATGGGAGCTACTGAGCAAGGACCCTTTTAGACCCCATATACATTTTCATCTGGATGGTCATTTTCATTCTTTATAATAACCAAAACATATTAATAAGTACAATGTTTTCCAGAGTATTGTGACCCATCCTGGCACATTATCAAACATAGATGCTTGGGGCATATGGGAACCACAAGACACTGTATCCAAGACAGAACTAAGTGTGGGAAACCTGGGGACCTGATAGCTATGACTTGGCACTTGAGGTAGAGACACTCTTATCAGACTGAGACTGTAAGTTCATGGAGTCTGAAACTAATCTGGGGTAAAGTCAGAATTTAATTGACTGATAGGAGAATCATTTGAGTTCCTGGAAATTAGCCTGGGTAAAGAGAGGGGAAATAGACCTATCTGATTCCAGAAGTATGAGAAATAGGAACAAGACCCAACACCTGAGAATCATAAGAAAATAAGAGCACAGACAGATCAGTCTGTGACCCATCTAGGCAGCCTGCTCACTACACAACAGGCTGACCCAAGACCCTCAGAGGGACAGTGCCTGAGAAAAGGCAGCACACTTAAAAATAATGCTCCCGCTTCACTGCTTGTTAGCTTATCATCTGGAGATGACTCCCCTGCCTAAAATAAACCAGAGTCATAATCCCTGATCGGAAATCTACTGTGAGAATGAAGTGGGATCGAAGGTGTGCGTGTGTCGTTCTGATAGACCCTGCTGCTGTGAGGAAGTGGGCTTAGGGTGGACTGGTAAGTTTTTGGTGACGCCTCGGTGAGTTGGTCCCTCCCTCCACAGCACTTAGATCTCGGCTTTGCTCTCCACAGACTGAGGCAGTTACGGAGCCACTCTAGAACATCACTCCTTCCATCTCGAGGAGCCCTTCTCACCATCTGAAAGTTTTATCTGGGGTGTGTGCATGTCTGTCTGTCTGTGTATATGTATCTGCATATGTTTGGTTGTGTGTTTATGTGTATATGTGTCTCTATGAGTCTCTGTGTGTGTGTCGTGTGTGGGGTGTGTGTGTGTGTTTGTGTGTGTGTGTGATATTCCTAAATTGCACATTTTAAAAGCTCCAAAGAACTTCCATCATCGTGTTGATTGCTGAATCCCTGGCACAGAGCAGTCCAGTTTCTGCCACACAGCAGACCTAGAAAAAAAAAGCTTTAAATTAACGAAGGGCTTAGACTACATTGTAAGGCTTTCAGTATAAGCAAGCAGACTGTGATATTACTAGACTGGACAAAAGGCCAGAAGGGATAATCATTTACTAGGACCTGGTGACTAATTTATGAGCATCCAAACCAACTCCGCTTTCAGAGAAGAGAGCTAATACCCCACGAACATTCTTCAAAAGGGCACGAGAGGGAAAGGAACCATAGGAGAAGAAATGATCATCTCCCAAAGACATGCCAGTACTCCTTAACCAATGGTGAAATGACCTGGACAGCAAACACTGTTCCCCAGTATAAGTGCGTCTTTCCCCCTGAGCCATCACCTGAGTCATTTGACCCAGGAGGATAGAGACAAAAACCTTCTTAGGAGTTCTGCAGTGAAGACAAGATGGAGATGTTACATATCCCTGCTCTCTCCACATCTGTAAAATGTGTTTTCCCGACACGCCCACCTCCAGTGGAGCCAAGGAGACTTCCTGAGGAAGCCTGTTCCATTGTCAGACTGCCCAACTGAAAAAATGGAAGCTAAACTCCCAGAGTTCACCACAATCAACATCTTTGTGCAAGCACTTTTTTCTGTTTTATCAAACAGCTACCATACCGTGAGTGTCATCGTGCAGTTCACTTGTTCATGCATTGCTCAACATGTCAATAGGTCAGTCATTGTTTACTTAATGTCCAAATTATATTCTGAAGTCAGCAATGAGCTTGATAACATCCACCGTAGCTGTTTTTTTTCCAAACTGCATTGGTATTGTTCTTTTGTTTATACCACAAGATGGTGAGTAGATATCTAAAATTATCTGTTAAACTCAAGGTATTTCGTGCACTTTTATATGGTTATACAATGTAATATTAATGTCTACATAATGTGTAGCATTCAGTGCCTCACATTCCTCAGTAGAGACATTCTCTTATGGTTATTGTACTTCTAATGGTTCTTTCATTCCAGTTTTTCCCTTGTTCACAGAGCTGGCTCACAGAGGAGCAGTCTTCCACAGGAGTTTCCATGCTAAGAGCTACACCCTGCTGATTCCAGATGTTCTACAAAGACAACAGAAACGTGACCTCATCTCCAGCTGCTTTTATTTTCAAGATTTTCTCTACTTGTTTATTTATTTAGGAATAACTAGATTTATTCCCACAGGAAAAGAGGAAAAAGTAATTCAAGTTTGCATTTTTTAAATTAATTTTGGTGTTGTTACTTTGTGTTTGGGTGAAAACTTAAATATCATCTTGTGTTAATTAAAGGTTGATTCTAGAAGCTGGTGTGGTTGCTCAGTGGGGAAAGGCATTTGCTGCATACTCTTGACAAACTAGGTCCAATACCCAGACCCCTGTAAAGACAGGTGATAGACTCAAGTCTACAAAGTTGTCCTCCAGCTTCTATATGTGCAACACACACACACACAAACATGTGGCCACACATGCATACATATCAAGCACACACACAATTTGACTTTTAAAGTTTGACTCTAAACTACACAGAATAAGATATTTCTGTAGCATGATGTTTTGAAGTTTTCCTATAGAGCCCCTCCCACCACAAAAATGATATTTCCATACTGTACATCAGGCAAAGCAACCAAACTGTTTAATGATGGAAGGACAATATCTCAGCCTTCCTGTAAGAATCCCAGGGCTCAACCCACATAAGTAGAGAGTATTTCAGAAGGAGTGAAAGGTCATGTCAGAGCCTGATGGTGTTTGAAGACGTGATCATGTGTTTCTCCAGAGAGGAGTGAAAACACCTCAATGTGACCCAGACCCTGAATGGTGAGGTGATGATGGAAAGCTTTGCACTCCCTGGTTCTCTGTGTTGTCAGTGTACCATGGAAGATGAGGAAACTCTCTGCAAACAAGTGCCAGAGAAGTCCTGTATGTGTGGAGAATCTGGCAAGATAATAAGACACCATTGGCCTTCAGCACAATGAACCCTCCAAGAAAAAGCTGTGTAGAATCAGTAAGTATCAATCATCCTTCCTACCCCAGCCCACCCATGGGCATCATGGAGCTAACAGTACACAGAAACCCTTCAAATGCAATGACTCTGGGACAAGCTTCCAGAAGGCTTCCACTCCCCTCAGTCACTGGATAACTCACTCCAACAGGGAACATCTCACTTGCAGAACAGGCAAGAATGTCTCCCAAAGGGAACTCAACCTCAGACAAGCCACCAAAACTCTCACCATGGAGTCACAGATCACATGTGTAATGAGTGTAGGAAGGCCTTCCCTTATCTCTATAAAATAAAGAAGCAGCAAAAGGTGGATACCTTTCGGGTGCAGTGAACGTGGGGAAACCTTCTGTACTGGCTTTGCACCAGAGAAATCACACTGGAGGAAGCCTTACAAGGGCAGCAAGTGGGGGGAAACCTGCCCTCATTTGCCACTAGAATGTTCAAGGTAAAGAAAGAGCCTATGAGTGGAAGGAATATGGGAAGGACTTTAAAGACAGCAGCGGCAGCATCCTTCACCAAGGAGTACACACTGGAGAGAGACCTTTTGAGTGCAAAGAGTCTAAGAAAACCTACGTGACCTGCTATGGTCTGTGTCAGCCCATGAAAGTCCATACTGGTGAGCAGAACCATGAGTGCAACCTGGATGGGTGGGACACCCTTCACCACCAGGTCCCACTGAATCAGCACCGGTAGCTTCACATGAAAGTGAGGTCCCACAGGTGCCTAAATTGTGGGAAAGCCTTCAAACAGAGTTCTACCCTCATTTGACACAACCACATTTATACTAGAAAAAGACTTAGGTGGCCAGGCCACATGAGAAAGCCTTCAGCCTTTGGAGGGTGCTGACTAAAACGAGCCAAACTTCATACATTCCAACTCCCCACTCATAAATAAGATTGTTCATGGATATAGTGCATGTGTGGGCAGCTCGTCGGAGTCACAGTGCTTTCTGTTGGCAGAGTTATCACTGCCAGTTTCTGTCACACAAGCCACCCCACTTTTACTCCTTGGTAGGTCCAGTGTGTGAATCAGTCACCACAGTGTGTTCAGAGAAGCTGATCTCATGTCCTCCTCCCTCCCCAAAGAGAGGAGACTCTGGAATGGTGATTCTCATAACAGACCTCACCTCTTCCCCTTGGCTGGTTTGGACTTGAACTTGACCCAGGTCTCCTGAGGTCAAGTTAGTTCTCCCTCTCCCTCACCCGTCTCTCTCTCTTCCTCCCTCCCTCTCCCTATAAAAGATCTTTCCAGGTCCCTTACCTTTTTTCATCGATAGTACTGATTCTACACATGGTGTTTGTCACACTTGGAAAGACATTTGTATTGTTCTAGAGTGTGTAGTCATAGAGGTCTTATTGTTTAAGCTTCATTTCAAAACAACAACAACAACAACAAACAGAACAGAATCTTGGGGCTGCCAATGATGTAACAGGAGGGGAGTCTTGCCTTCTTATGCATTTCTGGCAACACAGTAACTTTTCTGTCTCTCATTTTGTGTAATCAGAATTAAACTGGACAATTGCACCAAAAGCCAGTCTGTTGCTCTAACTATTCAGCTCTCCCAGGGTTGTTCCATGATGACTACTTCTCTGTTTGAATCAAGCATATTTTCTAGGTTCAGCCTTGTCTTTGCAATTGTTTTTGTTTTTTCAACCCCTGTCCCTTCTCTCGGGGGGGGGAATTTAAGCACATCGAAGCAATCTTTAAAAGTACTGTTGGGAACCAGGAGATGGGACGGCACACTCTAACAAGCCTAGCAACCAGGAAGCTGAGACAGGAAGATCATGAATTTGAGGCCAATTTCTGGACTTTGTCTTTCTGATGTTGTTTTGTTTTTTCAAGACATGGTTTCTCCATGTAGCCTTGGCTGTCCTGAAACTCACCCTTTAGACCAGATTGGCCGCAAGCTCACAGAGATCTGCTTGCCTCTGCCTCCAGAGTTCGGGGATTAAAGGGGCATGCTACCACCACCCGGCCTGATCAGGACTTTAAATTGAGACCCTGTCTCAAGAAAAGAGGTCGGGGAAGATAAAGTAGCCAGTTGGCTTAGCCCAGAAAGGTACTTGCCACCTGACAGCCTGGGTTTAATCCCCAAGACCCATGTGGTGGAAGGAGAGGAACATCTGCAAGCTGTCCTCTGATCTTGACACATGTGTCATGCATGCCATACATGGGTGCATGCACACACACACATGTACAAAGTAAGTAACTGTGATTAATTTTTTTAATAAAAAGGACTCTTCAACAGCAACTTTCTCCTATCCCTTCCCAAGTCAGAATTGATCAGAAGTCAAAACTAAACACGTCGCCTACTCCTCCTCTCAGAATCAGCACAATTCATTACATAGCCAGTTGTGACTCAGAACACTAGGAATGCCCTTTACGTCTCTCCTCTTCCTTCTCCAAACATCTAATTAGCCCAAGGCCTAGCGATTGTCGTCTAAGTGTTTCTCAGGTTGATTTAGTGTGCCCTACCTCTGACGCCCCCACCTTGGTGCAAGGGGAGTGCTCCCCGATTTGCCACTATATCCAACACTGTCCTTATCTGAGGTTGCTCACACTGCTCCATCGTGTTTTCCCGCAGACATAAATCTGATTTCAGCTCCTTACCAGAGCCCTAACTTGTCTAAGTCTATCAGCCTTCCTGTGATGTTCGACTTTAAGGATTATGCCCATAAAACCTGAGCAAATACGTGTGGTTAACCGCATACTTCAAACCTGCCAATCATTTCACAGTATGTAAGAGGTTCTGTCTTATCTTCCCCCATTACCTTTTCAGTCGCAGCTCTCTGTTCGCCCATCCTACCCCGCCACACTCAGAGGCACCTTGTGCAGCAGCCTCACCGGGCTACACTCAGTTCTTGGAAAAGAATGTTTTTTGTTCCTTTACTTCTCAATATCTTTGAACACTGTCTCCTTGGCTTCCGATGTCCTTTTCCTCATGGGGCTTCTTACATGGCTGTTCATATCTACCAACATTCTTTTCAAATGGTACCTTTTCACTGGAGCCAGAAGTTGGATACAGCTTCCTCCATTCTGACAGTATCTGCATGCTGCTGACACAGCTGAAGTGCCCACACTCTGTCCTCTACTGGGTTTGGAACCAGACTTCTCCTAGCATGTCTAATACATAGCATGGGGACTTTTACATGATAGGCATTTGATACATAAAAAAAGCCAGAATAGGGAAGGGAAGGGAGGAGATTGGGATAGAAATGGAGTAACAGTATTCACCTAGACCCCTTCAGTTACTGTGATGGTTAATCTTGACTGGCAACTTGATTGGGTTGAGAAGTGCTTGGGAGATAAAGTAAAGCACTCCTCTGGGTATGTCTTCAAGGATTAACTAAGAAAGAAAGACTTCACTTGAATATGGGCAGCACCATCCCCTAGGCTGAGGCCCAAATGAAATAAGTGGGAAACAGAAAGAGTCAAACAGTGCAGACATTCGTTCTCTGGTCACCATGAGGAACCAGATCAAATCCACCCACCCCACCTCCAATTGTTCTGCTCAAGTATCTCATTACAGTGTCAAAAGTCTGACCAGTGCATGTCCTCTGCAGAACCTGTGGAGTTGTGCCAGTTGACACGTGGTAATTGTACATACTAATGAGGCACAGTGTGAAATTTTGACTCATGTAGACAATGTGTAATAGCCAAATCAAGCCAATTAACATATCTTTCACCTCAAATACTCATTTCTCTGTGCTGGAAGCGTTCAGAATTCTCTAGTCTAGTTACTTTGAAATAGACAACAAATTCTTGCTAACTGCAGTGACCCTGGTTTTCTATAAAACATTGACACTCACTCCTCTTTGTCCTATGTGTTGACTGACTGTTCTCTGCTCCCCATCACCACCATATCCTTCCAAACACCAAGTAACCACTTGTGTACCTTCTATTTTCAAATTAACATTTTAGCTTCCATATAAAAGCAAAAATATGGTATTTATCTTTCTGTGCATGGCTTATTTAACATAATGATTTCACTTCTACCCATGGTGTCATAAATAATTTCATACTTTTGAGGCTTAATCACATTATATTATGTACGTATGACACATTATCACTTGATGGTCATTTCTTAACTATTTTGAATGTTGTCGTAATAAACATAGGACATATACTGGTGTCATATTTTTGATAGCATTTAACACTTTTTTAATACCCGTCCTTAAGGTATTAAGGACCCTCCAAATGTTTCCTATAGCATTTGGAGCAGTTTACACTGGAATATGTTTGAATTGTTTGAAAAGCATATGTGTTCCTCCTACTACAGTGTCATTTTCTTGAGAACAAAACAGACTTTCTCTATTCAAAACCTCTTCAGTATCCAGGCTGTAGGGAGATGGTATGTTTGTTCAGCCCGTAGTTTAGGCATTTGCATAAAGCTGAGAAAAGATGAACGGCATGAAGCATGAAAGTTTTACCGGATCAAGAGGGGTAACAGGGACACACGAATGTTATCCAAATGTGTTGAGTGTCCACCTCACTAGGTGTGATCACTGCTTATAAGACAGGAACTCAGAGAGTCAGGACCTCCCACCCGAGCTAGGTTCTAGATACTATCAAAATAACTTTCTACAGCTAAATAATTAATTCTCTGGCCATGATGAAAAAGATTCCTTGTTCAGTGGTCATTCAGCTCCTATCTCTAAACCATAACTATAGCAATGGGCCTAAAGTTAGGACGTCTAACCACATACCCAAGAATCACATGAGCACTTACTAAAACATGCATTCCTGGGCTGTCACCCTGAATGTCCTAAGGCCAGAGAACAAGGCATTTCCAGCTCACTGTTAAAGCCACTTCTCACAGTGGCATTGAAGGGCTGCTAATGGGAACACAAAGGGACACACGTTAATTTGAACAGGTAATGTTTCATCTTCCGAATGGTTCTTTTGAAAATGAAATAATGTTTTACATAAAATGCTAGCATAACACCTAATGTTTGATAAGCGCTCATGCTTATGGCCTAATATTAGCCTTATATTTTATTTCATTGTTGATAGACACATGTTTTATGCTTGGTTTGATCACTGTATGTTATTATTTATTTGTTTCTTGTTTTTATCTTTAATTTTTGTATTTCTGTTGAGACCATAGCATGGGCTTGCCTGGAGCTGGCTGCATACCCCATGCTGTCGTCAAATTCCCAGTCCTTCTGCTGTCGCCTCCCAAGTACTAGAATTATGGACACATGCCACCAACCCCCCCAAAACATACCATTTTCCTCTTTGTATTCAGAATGTAATTAAGTATCTGTTATAAAACTTATAGATGACAGGTCTTCACCAAATTTTGAATGGTTTGTAAACATGGGATTCTATTTTTAACCTATTAAACTGGACAAAAATCTTTAATAAGTGCTGAAAGCTGACCACAAAGGATGTACCAAGATAATTGCCTTAGTTAGATTGTTACCACTGTGAAGAGACACCATGACCAAAGCAACTTATGAAAGGAACCATTTAATTGGGTCTATCTTACAGTTTCAGAGTGGGAGACCATGGGCATCACGGGGAGAGCATGACAACAGGCAGGCAGGCATGGCTCTGGAGCAATAACTCACACCTGAACCACAAGCCCAAGGCAGAGAGAGACTGGGCCAAGCATAATTTAAAAAAAAACTCAAATCCCCCAGTGACACACCTTCTCCAACATCTCCTAATCCTCTCCAAAACAATTCTGCCAACTAGGGACCAAATATTCAAGTCTATGAGCCTAAGCAGCCATTCTCATTTGAACCAACACAACCTTATACAAAGCTGGTTGGCTCCCTCACCAAGAGACACTAACTTCTGGCAAGCAGCAGGCCAGTTTATAACAGCCTTAAAAGTATTCATAATTTGTAGTTCTGTGATACAGTTATTTTTTCCAGGCATCTGTCTTGAAGAATGATCTGTCTGAACCAAAGTGATGCATTCTATAAATATTTTAAAGGTAAAGATGAAGCATGCACACATGCTAGAAAGAATTTCACTTCCCAACCCTTGCCAAAAGCTGACCAAATCATGGGCCCTGCACTATGTAGAATGTTATTCCACTATTGAATTCATGTATAATAAATTTTAGTGGCCCAAGGAAATAATTATAGTGTGTTACTGTGAACAGAGCTTGAGTTCAATAATCCAGAAGAAAGCTTATATGAAAAAAAGCTTAAAGAAAATGTGAACAAATGTTTAAAATACCAGAACCAAGAAAGATATTATCTATCAAATAATATTTATGTGTCTTAATAAAATATAAATAAAAATACAATGTTTTAAGTGAAGGAGGGTTTTTTTGGAAATTTATGTTTCTGAAAGTGTGGAATAGTTTGCATTTCCATGTTTTTCTCAATGAGATTAACCAGAAGCCCTGGACATGTCATAGAAAACAATCACAAGAAGCCTGAGGACCTTGGGAACTAAGGGACAAATTACACAGGGATGTCCTAAGCATTCATTTCTGTTTTTCATGTTCCACATTAGAGCTGAAAAAGCACTTCCCCTTCCACTGCTCATGTGTGAACCACAAACGTACACACCAACAAAATACTCACATGAAAGATGAAAATAAATATATCTATGAAAAATAAGAGTTATCTTAGGTAAACATTACTCAAAAGAAGATAAAAAATGGCTATGACTTGAGATAAATAACACTTCCCACCACAAAAATATTACCAAAAACCGAGAAGATCATGGTAAAAAGACAATAGGGATTGCCACCAAGAATACATGGCAAACGTGGTGGTTTGAATAAAAAGGCCTCCATAGGCCCATAGAGAGTGGCACAATTAGGAGGTATAGCCTGGTTAGTGTAGGTGTAGCCTTGTCAGAGGAAGTGTATCACTGAGGGTGAGCGCTGGGGTCTCAGACGCTCAAGCCAGGCCCAGTGTCTCACTCTTTCCTGTTGTCTACCAATCCAGATGTAGAACTCTCAACTACCCTTCCAGCACAATGTCTGCATGCCCACCGTCATGCTTCCTGCCTTAGCATGATGGACTAAACCTTTGAACTGTAAGTCAGCCCCCAAATAAATGTTTTTCTTTTTAAGAGTTTCCTCTGTCATGGTGTCTCTTCACAGCAGTAGAAACCTTAACTAAGACAGTGTGTCTGCACCAGAGCCGAAAAAACTGTAAAGAAAGAAAAAAATAGAAATAAGAGGAGGGATGGAAAATTGATAATTGTAGTTGAACTCTCCTTTCTCAATATTTCATAAAAAAGTAAAGAAATCAGGGTTGCTCTCAGCCTTCATTTAAAAAGAAATTATTCTTGTGGAGGTCAGCAGTGAATGCTCACAGAGATTCAGCAACTGATCAAAGTGCAGAGAATACATGACTATCTAGTGCTCAACACTAAACACAATGTATTTGTCTTCCTCTCCATGGCCTGGAGACCATCACAGAGGTAGGTCTGGAAAAAACAGCAGCAGCAGAGGCCAGAGAAAAGCACTGCAATTCTCTTCTGATCAGGACCCATTTCACTCGGGAATCCACTGAGCTTTGATGACCTGCACAAGCCTGGAGCTGTTCCATTTCATCTTGCATGGCCAAGGGTCTTTGGAGACTCAACCGCTCACTGCGGGACTATGAGCAGGTGATGGTAGCAGGGGCCCAAGAGGAAAAGTCACTCTCTTCAATGATATAGATGCTGAAACAATGGCCACATTCCAGTAAATGACCCCCACTCATGCTTGCGCAGGCAACCTTCCTTCAACCCAGTATACAAAGAAAGAGAAAGAAAGAAGGAAGGAAGGAAGGAAGGAAGGAAGGAAGGAAG
>LOJH01029427.1:0-17427 GCA_001685095.1 Ellobius talpinus
ATGCATTAGAGTACTACTCAGCGGTAAAAAACAATGACATCTTGAATTTTGCAGATATCATTTTTCTTCTTTGGAGGGTATGGTATTGTAGGGGAATTTAACCAGGAGATTTTACTATTTATGTATCTAGAGATGCCCGTCACAAATATTCTTGATGATACAACCCAATTCATAAGTCTGGGTAGGCATAATAGCCGCCGTTGTAAGATGGTGATTATGGCTTACTAAGACTGTCATGAATAATTTAGAAGTGACTTGTTCAGGGAAAGTTTTGCTTTTCCATTGTTTGATGGGCTCATGATACCTGTATATTTGCATTCATGTTACCTTTTCTTTCATAGGCTATTTATCATGGGAAATGGCATAAAATACACAGTGTAATTTCCAAGACTAAATTAGTAAAATTTTATCTATTTTTTTAATTTGGAGATAAACTATTGTATAGTAAGGGGTGGGTCATGAATTTACTATGCCCTACTGTGAGCTGTATGTGTATAAGGCCACAAGAGAAGGAACCAAGGCAGAGTTTCTTCTCTCAGAAATTTCAGCCTGGAAGTTCCAGCAGAGAAGCACAGCTATTCCTGTACCCTTAACTGAAGACCTGTCCTCTTTCAGGGAAGGTGGTTCTCTTCAACCTCACAGAAGCCCCTTCTGGACATATATATATATAAAACACAGAAGAGGAAGAGGATACCAGCCTAGTCAGCCAGATCAACTAAATCACCCTGGTGATTAATGAGGTGACCAATGTCACAAGCAGATACCCTTCAGCCAACAAAAACTGAACTCAATAGTGAACATTTTACGTTTTGGTTTGTTTTGGCTCCCCTCCCCCACATTGGTCTTTTGCCTATTTTCATTTTTGAGGGTTTTTTTATTTGTTTGCTTGTTTCATGTTTCTGTTTCTCATTATTTGCTTTTTTAAGAGAGGAAGAATATCAAGAAGACAGGAAGGTGGGAGGAACTGGAAGGAGTTACAGGAGGGAAAAGATACAAATGTATGATGTTTTCATGAAAATTGGCTATAAAATTAGATTACATTGGCTATAAAATGTCATGACAAAACTCTGGTCTTGGTGGGGCAGACCCTTCTGGGTTTATGTAACAATCCCCACCCGAAACAGCTTCAGAAACAATAGCAATGGCAACAACGCCGTGAGCCCAGCTAGGAAGCCCTTTTGTGGACTCAGTGGACTCAGGCTTTCAAGTGGGACATAGCGGTGCTTTACACGATGCTGCTCCAGGAGAACCCAAGAAACTCTCTGCGAAAATGTTGATTTAAGTCACTAAATGTTGAAGTATGTTAATAGAAAAGCAGAAATATATAGTTTTATCTTTTTATGTTTTATACATTGTGTTAAGATTTAGAAATTAAAAATATCACAAACTGTAGCTAAACTCGACATGTTCCAACTTTAATTTCCCATACGTGCTGTTACTTTTAGATTTTGAAGAACATGACTCTCCAACTCCAGTAATAGAATTGGATTTTGGTTGGGTTGTAAATGCCTACATTCATCACTATGTCTTGATGCTGGCAATGCTGAGATTTGTTCTGATTATCTTAAGTGAATAAGGAAAACCATGAGTAGTTTGAAATAAATAATAATGCTGTCTCTCTTCTGGAATTTACTCTGTGTCCCCTGAGCCTCTTCTAGATTGTTGAAATTGTGCATGTATGACAAAGAATGCCTAACGCTGTGCATACATGACTGCCATACGCTCCCTTCATGACTAAGTGCCCATGTTGTGAGACTTGTGTGTCTAAGCAATGAGATCTGCTGGGAACCTGGAAACTGGGATGAAGAACTCTTCAGCCATCACAACCAAGGGATTTATTTCATAGTCTATATTTCCCTAAAGCATGTGACCTCATGGTTAAACACACTCAGATGCTCATGGGCTTTTCCTTTCTCTGATGTTATAGGATGCCTTACCAGGGAGACACTTTGGTAGGCCACTACTGTTTCCTTGACTCCCTGGTTTCTCTTGTACTGACTTCTGAAGAAATCTGCATGTCTACAACTTCTGTGCCTTTTGGCCCCATGAAAGCATCATCTCTAAGGATTTATTACTTCTTGCTTTTCAAATTGGTCTGAGTTGTAAAGTATAATTATGAAACTCTATTTCAACCTAGATGGACATTTCTGGCATGTAACCAGAGGGTATATAATCATAAATATTAAAAACTGAGTAAAATGGAAATTTTACAGTATTTACATGTGAGGTTTATGTGAGGACTATGCTATGCTATAAAGTGCTATTTCTATGCTAATAAAACTAAGAAAATAATTGTTAAATGAATGAAGAATACCCCCTCCCTTTTTATTTTCCAAATCATGGTAAGTGGAGGTGGTACAGTTCATTATACAACATTGAAAATGAGACCCAGCAGTTGAGTCCAAGGCCCTGCTTTTGGATGCGGGGTTTCCCTGGGTGGAAGACTGTTAGGGAGACTTTAGTACACTGCGCTGTCCACATTATTCTGCCAGGTCAGGAGAGGATCTGGCTCTGAGGCTCTCTACGGGCTAATCTAATCTCTGCTGAGACCACAGGGTAATTCTGAATTTATTGTTTCCTTGTCACAGCATTGAGATGGAGTTATAAATTGTCAAGCTTTTTGTACTTGATTGCAGTTTTGGGATGAAGATCACGGACATTTTCTTATAAATTTGGAGTATCAGAGAAGTGTGAAATTATGCTTCTGGTAAGGAGCATTTTACCATTTCTGAAATTTCTGGCCACTCAAGGTTCGTTTCTCCTATTCTACACAATGATTATACTGAAGAAAAGTTTGCCATACTTTCTGATTTTGCTCATGAGCTGTTGAACTCCTTAAAATTTTCACATTCCTGTTTGTTTTGACACAGGCAGATTTTCTTCTGTAGCATCCTTGAAAATTTCACTCTTCCACATTTAGAACAAAAAAGCAATCATTTACCAATGTGTTTTGTTGTGATATTTTGTTTGTGCTTACCTAAGTATCAGAGTGCAGAAGTAGCCACACTAGTTAGCCATAGAGGCCAGGCATTGGTGGTACATGCCTTTAATCCCAGCATCCCGGAGACAGAGGCAGACAGATCTCTGTGAGTTCAAGGCCACCCTGGGCTATATGAGGTTGAGTCAGTCAAAAAAAAGAAACAGAGCCAAACGGTGGTGCCTCACACCTTTAATCCCCGCACTAGGGAGGTGAAGATGGGAAGTGATACGATACGGCTGGGCACAGAGAGAAATATAAGGCAGGGTGAGACAGGAGTTCAGGATTCAGTCTGAGGTTTCATAGGGATGGCATTCAGTCTGAGGACTTGTAGAGACTGGATACCCCATTCAGTCTGAGGACTTGTAGAGACAGAATACCCCATTCAGTCTGAGGATTTCATAGAGGTAAGAACTAGTGGCTGACTGCTCTGCTTCTCTCTTCTCTGACCTTTCAAGTTTCACCCCTGATATCTGACTCCAGATCTTTATTATTAAGACCAATTAGAAATCACTTAACAGTGTTCATTCCGAAGTGCTTTTTCCCAGCAATCTAGAGTAGGCAAAGAATATGCTAGAGAATTAGGAATAAAACTGTAAGCCATGGAGCCTGCACCTAGATTTCTAAGAAAAAATTAATAGACATTCATCTATAGAAAACTTGTGCTTTGAGCATATATACTTCTGATATCATATTGTGTTGCAATTCTTATAACCTTTACTTTTAAAAATTATCTCTTTCATTTTTGAAATTATAATATAATTAAATCCTTTCCTTATTCCTTTTATCCTTCCACACTCTCCCATAGATCTCTCCTTCCTATTTTTTTTTGAGTTCGTGGCCTCTTTTTCAATGAATGGTTATTATATACATTCATTATTATATAATACATGTATACATATATTGTAAAATATATAAGTATAATTCTTGGCATAATGTTTCTTTTATATGTGTTTTCAGGACTGATAATTTGGTACTGGATAAAAAAACTGATGCTTTTTTCTCCTGGGTAAGACTCTTTCAGTGTTATTTTAAATAAAACTCTGCAGTGAAAATCCAGAGAAATGTATAATCCCTATCACTGTGATATAGTCTGAAATAAGTAAACTAAAGAAATTTTATTTGGTTGAAGTTTAAGTTTTCTGAAATTGGTTTCTTGGCAAAGAAGTCTCAACTGCAGAAATAATGTTAGTTAAGAAAATAACTTCTCGGCCGCATTTTCTCCTACAATCGACAGCTCTTTTCAGAAAATTACTTTTCCTCGCTTGGAGGGATGATAGGCATACAGTTCTTAATCTATCCATTTATCCTCTGAAATGCTTTTATTTGGAAGGGATTTTTTTCCTACTAAGTATGTCTACTGAAATATTATTTAGACTATCAAAGTTATGTGTTTCATGCATTTCTGTGTATTTAAATGTGGGACAGTTGCTTCAGCTTGTATTTTGGAAGGAACATAGGAAATACAGATTAATTTGTGAATAAATAGTTTTTTCTTGTTTGTTCTAATAATTCTGAAAAAGAAAATTAAAACCAAAATTTAGCGGTTGTATCACAGTGACACAAGGCTAAATTATTATTCTGAGCTGTTTAAGAGGATGTAAAGAATATTTTCTTAAGAAGTATAATATGAAATGTCCTCTGGTTTTGAAAGTGTGAGGTCAGGGGATGATTTGCGCAAGGACACTAAAGAATCACAATTGCGACATTCAAAAGCAGGTCCAGATGGAGTGGGTTGTGCTCCTGAGTTACTATTATTCAGATTCCAACACTGAGAAAGCATGTTCTTAGTCAGATAAGCTTTGAGAAATCATTCTGAGAAAGAAGTGTTGGCCAGTGCTGCTCTGTCGGGTTGTTACCCGAGTCTTGCGTGTGTGTGCATGTGTGTGTGTGTGCATGCGTAAATGTGGGTGTGCATGTGTTTGTGTGTGTTTGTGTGTGTGTATGTGTTTGTGTGTGTTTTGGGGGTTTGGAGGTGCTGCAGAACAGGTCTTTACTAGGTAGTTCTACATCTTAGAAGTCTTTCTCCTTGTCTTCCTCTCAGATCCTGCTTTCAGCAACATGCGGACCTTTTAAAAAATGTGTGTAAGAAAATGACAAAATGTATCTCTACATATTCAAATATTTGTTTCAGTTTACTGATAAAAATGCACTATGATAAGCAGAATGCAATCATATTAATACTAGAAGAACTAAGATTGTAATCAACTCCAGTAAGTAAAAATAAAATGAATATAAACATAAAATCTATAAATAATATATATTTATTATTAATATAAGTATATATTTATCAAGATTATTTTATAAAAGTAGATGTTCATTTATTTATTTCATTTTCCATACTAGAATGGAGTGAGGTTCTGATTCACAGTGATTATTTCCAGCATTATACTATTTCTTGATTAATTAAATAGATGAAAAATAAATATCAATTTAATATTACATTTGATAAATTACCTATTTTTAATTTGTGCTGTGTAACTTTTAGTGCAGAATCAAAATTTCGCACTAAAATAATAATATTTAATATTATTCTTATTCAGTAGTTTAAAAGCAAGAAATAAATCTACTCTAAATTCACTACTCTTAGGTTTTTCACAATAGTTACTTTATTTTTCTCCCTTTACTCTTCATTTTTTCATAAGGAAATTTACTTGAACTTTCAAGAATATTCAAGTTCAACATAAAATTCATTGATTACATATTTACTATACTATAAAACTTTTGGCTTGCTAAGAAAACTTATTTTTTTCTATTATATTTCTTTAAAACAAAGTATGAGTATTATGATTTTTTTACCTTCATGGTAAGGAAATTTTGAATTAGGAAAAACTATCCACGATTACAGTCTTGAATTATTGGTAAAAATTGTTCCAGTAGCAAAGAAAATAAATATGTAAATATCAAAATAGCATGATCTTTAGTATACTGTATAAATTTTACTCTGGTGTATACATCATATTATGAGAGTCTTTGCCTTATATTACTTCACTTCCGTTGCTATTATTTATAGGATGCCTTTATCCACAATGATCTACCTACTTTGTCTTGGCAATAAGCCCGTGAGATGACTGTCATTGGATCACTTCACAGAGCAAAGGGAAGGGCGTCTATTTCTAAGCCATGCACCTAGTGACTGACAGCTAAGGTCCAATGTATTTAGTGCATAGAACACACTTTTAGCCTCTACCTAATGCTATAGCAATTTACCACTTGATTTAAAGTAATAAATTTAGCTATTAAAAAACCTCATCAATATCCATTCACAGAAAGTATTAATGCAAGAAAGTTTGTTTACTAAAATCTTGCAATTGTCTTCAGCTAGAAGATGATGGTGAATACTACTGTCTTGGCCGGGTCTGTCACATCAATCATTTCTTCCCACAACACTGGGGTCTTGAAGGCAAGATAAATAGCCCATGCAATACAAAAGTACTAGGAAAGGATTTTGAAGTCATAACTCTGATTGGTGTGACAACCTGTCCTCTGTAACAATATATCCCACTGGTTAAAGTAAATGTATCTAATATATAATTTCACTTTGCAAACTATAGAACTGCCCAAAGATACAGTAACCCCAATGACATTGATTAGGCGTTACTAAACTTAGTGTATTAATAGAGATAACTGTGTTAAAAATGGAGTTATCTCTGGTCAGTAGTTGGGATATAGTTATGTCGTTCAGCATTAGCTTAGTGCTGAGTTAATTCAGAGAAGGCAGGAAAAGGTATAATATCAGGTATATAAATAAGACTTGAACTTATCATGCCATTTTGTGTTTACTAATCACCAAGTCCACACCCTTTAATTTATCTCAGTCCTTGTTATCTTCTCTGTTGGCATGGCCATGTGCTTCTGACAGTAAGGATGTAGGTATTCTGCTACGACTTGGCTCTGATGGGTTGACCTTGTGAAATGAGGCTGGTTTAATTACTGAATAATTCTTTGGTTCAAAGAAGTATTGGAATAATGCAAAATTATGTTTTGCTTGGTGTTAATAAAACTCTCAGAAATGTTGCTTATCAACATATCTTAGTATTTTAGTAATTTTTATTGAAATTCCAACACACACACACACGATTGGATCTAGAGTCTCACACATGCTAGAGAAGTGATCAATCATTGAACAATATGGTTCTTCTCTTACTTTTTATTTTGATTACAGGGTATCGCTGGCACGCCTACATTAGCCTTGAACATCCACAGTGATCCACAGTGGCTGGGCTTAAAGACCTATATTACAACTTCTGTGTAATCCTGACAAAGGAGAAAGCTAAGTAGGGTACTGTAACCTAGCAGTTTCAAACCTACTCTCACTGCTGGGTTCTCTGGCAGAAAGGGCAGGGGTGGGGTGGGGCAGAGCCTGACCTGCTGGACTTTTCCCTGGGGCTGAGCAGGATGGTGAATGTTGAAGACCCAGACCTCCCCTCTAGCCACCAAGGAGAAACACACACACTGAGTGGGTAGTCTGTCAAAGCCAGGATCTCGTTTAATTGCATCAGGCAGGAACTTATATAGGCTGAGATAGGGGGTGGAGCAAGGAACAAGGGCCAATAATATTCTGCCACGTTAGTGGTGGCTGGGCAGAGGCGGGCCTAGGTGGGGTATCCAGAGACAAGTCTCCAAACTTGAGCTAAGCTCAAGAACTTACACTGAGCCTCATGCCCAGGCCTCATGAGGCCCAACAACTCACTTAATTTCCTTTTCTCTCGATTTTATATAATTTTTCTGATATGTTCCATAAATCATGTTTTCTCTCTCTATATATGTATATATAGGGAGAAGGAAAGTGGGGGGATGGAGGAAGAAGAAAGAAACAGAGAGGAATTTTTTTTGAAAAAAATGTTTTAAAAATTTATTTAATTGCTGGACTTACAAATTATAGAATTTCCTTCCTGTTTTTAGAACAAAAATTCAGCTTCCTTTTTAAAGCAACAAAAGAAAATTAAGTTTAGGTAAAGTATGCTCAGATGGCTGCTATCAGTTTTGTCTTTACATTATTATCCAAATCAGTGTAGTTGTAAAGGAAACATATTTTAATGGGAATAGTAACATGTTCATTGCCATTAATTTTTACTTCTTCATGAAACAAAGTCTGAGTGGAGGTTTGCTCTGAGTTTTCCTCGGTGATGTCACTAACTTGTGAGAAGCTATGAAGTCAACCAACAGAGAAAATGCTGAGTTGTAGAGAACTTACTCTCTGCTGTGCGCACAGTAAACGTGAGACACATTTCTACTTCATCTTTTGTGGCAATGCGGTAAGAGCTGGAGAGACCAAAACTCTCCCCCACAAGAAAAAAATTCTTCTGCAATCCAGCAAATCCTCTACACAAAATTTCAAGTCAAGTAAGAAAACTTTGCTGCCTGTTATCCATCCACACGTCACTCTCACCAACCATAGGGGCTGCCACTACCTTGATTTTGTCTTTCCAGCTTCTACATAGTCAAGACACGCATCTCTGTTGCTAGAGGGTGCTGTTCAGTGTTTGTCGTTATAGAAGTCCGAAGAGACCAAGACAGTCTTCAAAACAAAAACAAGTCACCAACTTATTGTTTAAGGAGAGTTTCTAAGGTGTTCTGCCATGTACTATTTTTTTCTCAATTTTCAGACTGAATCTTCTTGTCACAAATGCTACATTTTATAAATATTTTTACTAATACTCTTACATAATGACAATAGTAACGGTTATTATAGGTTGTCTGTCTACTAGGTAGAAAGATATTAAGGGAGTGACTATGACCTCAATGAATTTGCACATCAATTCCTTGTAGGATGTATTATATATCCCTGAACAAATTTAGGGCTTACATGTTTAGTGACTTGTCCATCATCAAACAACCACCCTATTCCTTTCTCTTAGAGCATTTTACCATTCTTAGCATGGTAGCATTTACTTGGTATAAGATTAGGGTGGAAGGGAAAGGAGTGGGGGAAGTGGAGAGGTAGATGTTAACTATCCTGTGAATTTTCTGTGTATGAAATAAAATTGTTTCATTAAAATCAAATTTAAATGTAAAAAATAAAACATTTACCCCTGAACAAAAATAAAAAAATAAATCATTGCACCCTGGGAAATTGTATGAGGTTGCAAATGCAGAGACAAATGTGTCAGCAAACATGACACACCTATTCAAGTGTATTCTCAAGTGATAAATGGTTCTTAAATAGGAGAATTCAACAACATCATTTATTACAGCTAGTCTATTTAACACTCACTTGGTACTGCAGTAACTACCTGTGTTTCTTAATAGCTACAAAGAAAGTGTACGCTATGTGCATCTACTGACAACAGAGACTTCTTCAATGCCCAAAGAAGGAAGCTTTTGTCTTCCCACAGAAACTCAGAGACAGGGATCATTAATTGTCCTTGTATAGTCTGCCAATTCAATGGTATGACTTGTAGATAGATGAGAAGTCATCCCTGGGTCATGAGCTGGCAAAAGTCTCATCTAGGCTTTGAAAACAATTTAAATGTTTTTCAAAGAGACATCCTGAAAACCTTCAGGATGAGTAGGGATAAAATTGACTTTACTTGTGGGAGAATTAAATGTCTTTTTAAAAAATTATCTTTTCCTTTTTAATAAACATAGTACAAACGGCTTTTAATTCCATAGCACAAGGGAGGGAAGGAGATAAACATCAAAACTTTCTCTTCATTTCAGTTCAAGGGATTTTGCCTTCTCTTTTTCCCAGAACACAAGCAATGTGTCATCTACATGAATGGAGTTACACGCCTTGTACTCTTAGGGAAATGGAATGGAAGACCTCAATTGTGTTGCAGAATATAATAGGTTAGATGATGTCGCTTTACATATAGACATCCAAAAAATATCTACCATGGGAAATAATAAATCAATAATATAGTATGGAATTCTAAAACAGAAGAAACCCTATTCAATGGTATTCACTTAATTTTTCTCTTAGAACAACTGCTAGAAAAACAAAATGAAGCAACAGAAGCTGTATTAGAATTGGATTAGGTGTCAGCTGCATGTTTATCACACTCTTTATTTGAAGTATTTTATTTATAATCAATAACCTCAGGTGTGTTTCAGCAGTCAAGTTTCAACAAAGGCTCTCAGGCAGTGTTACCCCTTCTTCGTTCCTAATTTTGTGCATTGTTATGAAGGATGGTGTCTAATCACTTGGTAGTCTTGATGGCTGAACTCTGGTTTTGGCACTGAGAAAGATGCGACTAAATTCTCACCCTTATCCCACAGTGGCAGGAACACTGACATTGAAACCAGAGTTCAGTTCCTGCTGCAGCTTTGCCAGGTGCTGGCTTGCTTGTAATCTTGTCCACCTCCATACCTTTCTGTGGGGCTTCAATAACACTCCAAAAGGAGTGCAGTGTAGTTCTCAAACAAAGGCAGGCCTGAGTGACAGGGAGGGAATGCCCATAGGCTAAAATCATTTCCAAGCCTGCCCCAAAGCTGGTATTTTATGTTTTGCTTAGCCACAATTTAATAATATTTCTGAAATCACCGCCTTTACTTTTCAGTCTTTTTCCACATATGTTATTTCAGGTAGGGGTTTACACTCAAATTTATTTATTTATTTATAAGTTCACCTTATGAGTGCAAACAGATTAATTGGTATCCATTGATGTCTCTGAGACTTATTTAAAGCTGGAAATGGGTTTAGCAGACACACCTGTTATGAAGTAAAAAAAAAAGATAAAATCCTGCTATCTCTTTGGTGATATATTTCATTTTCATTTATTGAAAGATGTTTTCTTTTTAGACAATATGTCACTCTTTACAGGGTTCTATTTAATAGGACAATAGTCCAAAATCCTGATTTTACCTGGCAGGGAGTAGTGATGAGCTGTTTGGAAACTCGCTGTTGTTTCCGTTAGCACTGTCTCTGTGGAGCTTGAAAACAGCGTGTGGTCCATCAGCTGCCATTACATACATGTAGCAGAGTCCCAGAAACATTCTGTTTTCTGACGAAGACAGGGCGGCCTTTCTACTTATCATAGCAAAATGAATTTTCAATATGAAATTTAGGCAACAAAGCTAGTTTTTGAAAGATGTAAATTTTTCTTTTACTCATTTATTTCCTAGAAATACCTGTCACAGGGAGAAAAGCACAGAGTTATCATTTATCCTGCACACTGATGTGAAGAATATTCTGTTCAAAAGTCAACAATTAAATGTTTCTTAAAATATTAAAAAGGTTATTTTTGAAATGGCAGATACATTCAGGTATTCATTCACAGTTCTTCATAAAATCAAACAAAGATCATCTTAGGAAATGATAGTTCCAGGAATATTTTTGTTTTTTGAAAGCTCTTCTTCATTTTACAACCATGATATTATTTGGCAATTAGAATGTGAGTTCTAATACTTGCATTGATTCAAGAGTTAAGATTATTTTAAAATGAAGTTAAAATAATAAAGTTGAACAGGTAATATAAAAACGTGATTAAATAAGAAAGAAAAATAGTTAAGATAGTGCAAATTAACAGAGCAAGTAGTGAAATGGAACAAAGTTGGGAATAGGGGACTGGTGTTTTCATTGAATTTGGCTGGCTGTATGAATAGGCACAGGCTTCCAGCATTAACTAACATCTACGTCTTTCCTTAAGGAGACCATGGTTTGGAAATAACCATGTCACTTTCCTCACTTGCTGCAGAGAGGTTTGTTAATCCAGTCTTATCTTTTGTTTGTGCTTTTGGGTTTGGTGCTCACTAAGATGTGAATTTATTGTGTCTGGTTAGGATACCACTCAATTTGTGGTTTTCAAAGCCCCGTAGACACATCACAATAACTCCTTCTCTATGGGATTTGATTTGTGTAAGTTGTGAATACAAAGGTTACCACTTGATGTCTTCTAGAATTGCAGATTCATTAGAGGAATTCTGAATATAAGGATGGCATTCAAGGTTAGATGAAGAAAGTAAATCTATCGATAGACTGCTTCTTACAAAAGCAAATCTTCTGGACCCTACCATTGTTCCCCATTTCCTTCTGCTCTTGCTTTGAGATGATTCTTATCTTGGACTTTAAGCCTTCAGAATCAAGAGTCAATAAATTTCTATTCATTATGAATCTTGCTTTGAGATGATTCTTATCTTGGACTTTAAGCCTTCGGAATCATGAGTCAATAAATTTCTATTCATTATGAAGTACCCAAAATATATTCATGTCCTACAGAAATCGAGTTCTTTAGGGAATGAAATAGTTCTTAACTCATAACCCCTAGAAATAGTCTATTATCCAGACTATATCTTAGCAAGTATTTAAAAACAAAACCTTTGTAGTAAATGGTTATTTTCTCACTTATTTTTAGGCACATTTTCCCCATGTGAGTTTGTGGTTTTATTCCAGAGTTAAGTGTCAATTACTAAAGAAAGGAACTGGCTGAGATGTGTAGGCACAAGGATTTTTGTGCTCATTTCATTGAAAGTGTCAGGAGATGAAAGATAGACCAAGTCTGGATACTGAGTTCGGCTGAAACCCAAGGGAAGAGTTCTCAGTATGTCCAGTCTCAGCCGCAAAGGGCTGAGAAGATTAGGAGTGAGGCCGATTAGTGGGATTTTCAGAGCATATCAATTCTAGTGTGCACATGTGTTTCTCTGGAAGTAGGCCAACTGTTTACTAATTGATACCCATTCAAGTTAGTCTCCTAGTCCACACAGACCTTGGAGAGATGAGGGTCCTGTATCTATTGATATTTGCATATCAAGGCTCTACTTACTAAAGACATTTCATGGTCTGTAAAAACAGTTTAAAGAGTCAGAGAATTTACAACTAGGAATTTTCCTAAGAAAATGCTCTGAGCGCAAAATGGGTTAGGTATGTGTAGTTCCCGAAACCTGTCTGCTGCGTAGCCAAGCTGATGGAACAGGGTAGCCACCTTGTTCTGTGTTACCCTTCTGTTTACTTGCGGCCTTCTCAGGAGAGCTATTGGCAGTTTTGGTGACACCATACACTGTGCCTGCCAGTGGGAATTATTAGGAACAGCTTCTAATGTAATTGTGCAGGCTAAGAGAGGTTCCAGCTCACGGCTCTTCCACACACTCAGAGTTTTATTCTCACGATTCATCCTTGCTGCTTTTTATCAACTTCAGTATTTTGTGCTACATTTAACTCAGCCATGGTTGTAGTTCTGGAGGCAAGGTCTATTTTTACTCTAACACTGAAATAACGTTTTTATGACACTAAAAAAAACTATTTTTCAAAGCACTAGTGAATAATGTAGATTTTAGAAAAGATTTATGAAGGGGAAAACAGAGAATTTAGGTCACATGAAAAATTGAATTCTCCTATTCTCCGAAGCTCTCTATCCCTTGCCTTTTTGAAGCTCTCTATTCTTTGTACCTTTAATATCTTTAGTGAACATCTGTCCTGAAACAAATAGATATTTTCTTCTAGCTGTCTAAGACAAAACTCTACTTGGTGAGGTAGAGTCAGTCTATTCAGGGGCGCTTTCAATGCTCACCCCTCCTTCTCAGCACCTCCCACAAACAGCAGCCTCATCTTGGATATTTCACCTCAAGCAAAAATGCCTTCCTACCAAGTGTATGGTCCCTTTCCAAATGCCAGTAGTAGGAACTTTGTGGTTGAGGACCTTTTCTCTTCAGATTTACGAAAAAACTTAAAAGGAAAGTCCAAAGAAAGAGTCTGCCCAGACAAAATCACCACTTCCAAGACCCTGGAGTTTCCAGCCAAGAGGAATTCTCTGCTCTTTCGACCTGGGAGTCTTTCAAGGCCTGGCTCACTCTTACTCATACATAATTAAATTACTTTTGTTAAACCTCTGAGGCAAGGCCATTCAACCTTTCTTAAGGATCCTTAATGTGGCAGGAGGTCAGTTTGAATCCCCTTTAGCAAAATATTAAATCAGAATTTACGAAACAAATCCAGGCCATACAAAATTCAAAATACATCATAATGATCCAGTGACTTCTTAAAGCAGTATTTTATTCTTTTCTGTGAAGACAGTAGCAAAGATGGCTTTCATTTTTAGAATGAGTAATACTCATATATAATGTGAACCTCAAAGACACAAAGATTTTACACACACACACACACACAAATTTACCACAACAACTCAGGCATTATTTTCTTGAATAAAGATTACTATAGCATAATTCTTCACCATCACTACAGTATCATAAGCTGTAATCTTAAGGAAATCTTGGGCAATGTATTACACATAAAACAATCACTATATGTGATGAAAGACAGAAAGCTTGGCATTCGATGTCATCAGGTTAATACTAGCAGAATCACTCTGAGAAAATGAGGGAATAAATTGACTTAGGTTGAGATGTATAAAACTTTGGTATTCTTTGGAAGGAAAGTTTATAAGATACCTGAGTTCCATTCATGACACCCAAGTTGGGAGTCTCACAACCTCTTGTATCACCAGTTCCAGGGAGATCTGACATCATCTTCTGGCCTCCCCATGAATTGCACTCATGTGTCCATACACATAGACACATACTCATATAGGCTTAATGGAAATAATTTAATATTTTAATAAAGTTTCTAATGAGAGAAAGGAAGGAATCTTCCAAGGAAAGGAAAACATAATATAGAAATTGGACCTATACTTCACACTGACAACAAGGCTCCAAACCTGTGGCTAAGCAAGTCATCAGCCCTAGTGGAGAAGCTACTACTTTCACCTTGCTAAGTGGACATAGCAACAAATGTCTCCTAGTGACTTATAGCTATATCCATAGATCAGTGCATTGCTAGACCTTCATCAGAGAAACTCTTGGAGTAAATGACAATTAGTACAGAGACCCTCAACTAGATAACACATACAGACTAAGACTTTGGAGTGGTTGGCCCTAAACGTGTTGTGCATATCACACTCTACTCACTAAGGCTCAGGAAACTACATGGAAAATGGAATAGAAATATTGTCAGAGCCAAAAGCGGTGGATGACTTCAAGAAAGCTGTTTTATAGACACAACACGACGCATGCTCATATGGACTCATAGTAACTACGACAATGTGATAAGATCTGTGCAAGCTCAAACCAGATGCAATCCCAGCATTGGGAAGAGGAGTGGGTCATACAGTACCCTTGCTGAGGAATTTTCATGAGGTTGTTGGTGGGAAAAAGTCCATTTCTTCAATAGTGTGACACTTGGTATATTGACTACAGTTCAGGTCAGGTTCTGTTCCAAGGAGTCTGTAACCAATGTGAATTGGACTCAGTTGATGGAGAGAGAGAGAGAGAGAGAGAGAATAAATAGAGTGGATAGTGAGATGATGTGGTTTGAGAAGAGTTGAGGAGGAAGACGATTTTGATCAAAGTACATTGTATGAAAATCTCAAAGAATTAATAAAAACATTATTTGTAATGTTTGCTAAGGAAAATTCACATTGTAAATACCCTCATTTCTGAAGATTTTCACTGAAAGATCCAAATTCATTTTGAAATAGTGGAGGGTTTGCTTTTGGCTTTTAGCTTTCAGTCTTGCCCTTCTTGGTAGCACAGCTGAGAAGGTTTGGTTGTTGCTCTGACTCACTGATGAATGCAATCTCTTTCCAATGAGACAAGGGGTATTTAGAGCTGCTCACAGCAACCAGACTCTACAAGTGCTTCCTGATTTAACACAGCATTCAACACCAGATGATGTGACCATCTTTACAAACAAGAAATAATATTTAGAAAGACACATGGTAATTAGCACCAACTTCCCCACTTGAATACAGCAACTTCATATGAAAACTTAACTTTCCTCTCAAGATTTTCTTTTAATGTCCTGTGACTGTTAACGTAAGTTGTGATATAGTCCTTTACAAAGCAAGTATGAGTAGTGTGCTGAATTTCACATTTCATAAAGCATTCACCGAGTCAAACATAATAAGTGTTATATATGAAGTTTAAGTGTAAATCCCATACAGAAAGGCTTAAGTTTTATTCTCATTTCTAGTGGTAGTAATTCGTGCTCAGAAGCAGACAATGACAGTGGCCCCATGGGTTGGATGGCACACACAGGTGAGAGACCCTTTCCACATAATGAGAGTATATCCAATATTGTCTTGGTATAAAATGTACCAGAGCTCAGAGCTCTCTTATTATAAGTTTAACACCAAGTAGAAATTAATGCACTATGTGATATATATGTATTTGTTAAGAACTTGATGATAGGAATATTCAATTAAAATGTTTAACTGCCACTATGGGCCTAGACATTGAATAATTGTACTCTCTGTTAGAAGCTCATGATTTCTGTTTTGCATTTTTATAATTTTTATTGGCTTTCCTGGCTTTAATATATTGCCCTTCCTGTGAACAATAATTTACAATTGTGAGCTTGTGGTAGATTATATTCTATTAAGTTTTCTGTTTAGTTTATGTTTGTATAAGTTTTCTAAAGTACCAGAGAGCATTCACTTATAATATTTCAAGCAGCTATATATTAAAGGTTATAAGAGCAAAATAGAGATCTCATGGTAAAATAAATTACGTCAGTATAACCATCAGTATTATCATACTTACTACAATAATAGAGAAATGTTCACTTCATTATTAACTGCTTAATCATCCATGAACAAAAACAGGAATTATAATCAGTGTAACACTGTGGAAGGGCAACCCATCAAGATTTTCCTGTATAAATGTAGTCGACATTAGGGATTTTCATCATTTAGCCTCCACTCTGTTATGATGCTAGAGCCTGCAGTTGTATTCAGACGCCATGACTCTGAGTTCCATTAGAAATGCATACAACATACACATTGTTGCTTACATTCTCTAGATTTTCAAGGACTAGAGGCAGGAAAATGATTATGTCTAATTTTTCTCTTGCTTTAAAAATGTAGTATTTTGAATTAATTGGACCAAATTATCATTTTGTAGATCTGAATACATTACTGTAAAAATAATTTTGTAGACACAGGAAGGAGAGAAATATCTTCCTGAGGCCGTATGTTAGTAGGCTCTAGTCCATAAAGATAGAATATATTAAAAGAAGAGGCAGGTTAAATTTCTAATACATTTTGGGTTTTATTTGAAAATAAAATTAAAGCATTTAAGTTGTAAACACAATGCATATAATTTATTATATTTAACTTACAATCATAAACTTACTTTGAAACAACCTCTTTCTATAGTTTCATATTTTCTACTTTAATAGTAAATATTATTGATTTATTTTAAAAATGAGCTCCAGAGAGAAAATGCTTAAGACTAAGTACTTTATTCCATAGTTTATATCCAGTAAGCTGGAGCTAAGTGTAAAATAAACATTGTGTATAACAAGATGGAAGCAATACAGAGTAGCATTGTTTACCTGCCTGAATTTAAAAGGGACTCCTTGTTATATTATATGTTGTTCCCTCATGCAAGCACCTTGGAAGGGACAGTGGGTAAGATAAATTGTCCAATTTTTTCCCATTTACTATAATTTCCACACACGGCACCCAGAACACCCACAAATAACAAATATATGGCCACTGTCAATCAACAAACTGCTC
>LOJH01029428.1:0-17426 GCA_001685095.1 Ellobius talpinus
GTGCTCCAACGTGACGGACTAAATCCACTTAAAAACCTGAGAGGGCTTAAAAAGCAGGCCCCTTCATGTTACACCAGTGCTTAATTCTGATTAATTCTGAAGATTGACGTTATCCTTCAGAGCATGACTAATTCCTTTGGCTACCCATAGGCACTTAATGTAGGAGGGACAAAGGTCCATGAGTTCACAGATAAGCCCTAGGGGATCCAGGAATGTTAAACACACATGGTTCTCCTTTTGAAGGGAGAGATGTATAACCTGTTTTCCATCCAGAAGGCTGGGAGAGGAGGTAGTTAATAGCCTGGTGACCTTTGCACTATCTGTGTGACTGAGGCCACACCAGATCCCTCCAGAGACACTTAAGACATTACACATAGCTAATCTATAGAAGTCATCTTTACAGAAGAGATCATTTGTGCAAAGAGTTTAGATGTAGTCATGCCTTAGGCTTTCTTGTGCACATGGGACTGAGTTAATTATCCTCAATATATGGTAAGCATACCTCATCTGGAATGTTTGGGACAAACATGTGCTTTCAACTTATTGATTATGTTTCTGGTTGAAGGAATATTTATACATACTTAATGAGATATCTTGAGGATAGAATTGAAGTCTAAACATAAATTTTATGTACATTTCATATATACCTTATAGACTTAAGCTTCAAGTGACATTTACACCATACTTCTAGTACACGTATATTTTAACTGGGACCTATCACTTAAAATTAAGTGCATAATTTCCCACTTATGACATCCATAATGGTAGAATAAAAATTTTAGGTTTGGAAACATTTTGGATTTGGGGTTTGGGGTGAGGGATATTTGTCTTGAATGTGTGAAATATCTCCAGATCGGTTTAAAAGATTTGTATATATATATAATACAATTTATAAGGTTCTTTTTAAATTAAAAGATTATTTTTATTTTTAATTATATGTGTAGACTATGTACATGCGTGTAGATGCCCAGGGAGGCCTGGGGACAGAGGTGCCAGAGTCCTCTGGAGCTGGAGCTATGGGTGAATGTGAGTCATTCACTAAGGGCCTGGGAAGTGAGCTCAAGTCCCCTGCAAACTACTACATACTCTTAACCACTGAACTACCCCTGCATCCCCCTATAATGTCATTTTACTGCATCCTTCTAATAATCGTCCACAAGAAAGCCTTGAGGGTATATGCAAGATACAAATACCATTAATGAAAGGCATGCAGGAGAAAGGCTGGAGACTAGATCACACTGAGATCAGGGTTTTTCCTGGTTTTGGTGGTAGCTTGGTTTCTGTTTTTAATGATACACTTTCACAAAATAGGAAGGTCCCTGGAGAGAATATCCCTAACATGGCTCTGCTCTACCCGTGCGTATCCTTTAATGCCTTTTAAATTATTTCATAATTTACAGGAAGTTTATTTAGTGCTCATGTCTGTGGTTTCTTTTGTGACCTGTGAACCTCCAGCTATGAAAAGGAATGTTTAAAATGCATGTTTCTGGGACACCACAAAGCCCTTGCACAAGATACTTGAGCCACAGAGTGTGATGACTTTGGGAAACACCACAGTAAATACTTGTCTTGGTTTTCTAACATACATGAAAACAGATGTGGGCACTGAGTGCCGGACTAAGAAATGTTATATAATACAATTCAGCTGACTAGACTCAGGGATTATACAACTAAATGCATGTTTTTCATAAACAGTTAAGAGGGGTGCCTGGAAATATTCGAACACACATTGACATGGTGACAATCTATAAAAATGGACCAATATATATGAAAAAAGAATGTTGACTAACTTGTAGTTGACACAGTATTACTTCTCTAAGTGACTCAAGATTTTTTTCTATTATCTATGATGGTTAAATTTTTTGTCAAGTTGAGAGAATTAAAATCACCTAGCAAGCAATCTGTAAGGGCATAGCCAGGGAGTTGGAGGATGTGAAGTTGGTTAGTACCGTTGCTTGGCCTGCAGAAAAATGTGGAAGCAAGCATTCAGCTCTGTCTGCCTCCTGACAATGGACACAGTGGTACCCATGTTTTGCTTCCTGACTTTGGACACAGCAGGGCCCATGTTCTGCTTCCTGACTGTGGACACAATGGGACCCACGTTCTGCTTCCTGACTGTGGACACAATGGGACCCATGTCTGCTTCCTGACAATGGACGCAATGGGACCCATGTTCCTGTTGCCACAGCTCAACCCATTCTTGTTCCCATGCCTTTCTAGCCATGATGAAATGTGTTTCAAACTGTAAGCCAAAACAAACCTTTTCTTCCTTATTTTGATTTTGCCAAATATGTTGTCACTGAAAGAGAAAAGTAACTAATGCATTAGTCATTCTGATAATTCAGTACCAGTGTCAATATTTAAATTTAAGTTGTTCTCAAAAAAATGCTTTTTTAAAAAAATTACTCTCTTCAGTGAAGGACTAAAGGAAAAATTCTAAAGCATACTCAATATGTTGTTCAAAAATTTAATGTTTGTTCGATTTTCTTATTTTTATCATAAGACAAGCCAGAATAGCCTAGCATGGGATTGACATGTGCAATTGCACACTTATCTGGATCCAGAAAACTAAACTACAAAGTCATTTCTTTGAATCCACAGGAGATTGGTCCCAGGACCTGTCACAGATATCAAAATTCATAGATACACAAATCCCAATATAAAATGATGTGGTATTTATATGTAATCTATTCATAACTTTCTGTAAACATTAAAACATTCTGCTTATAATACCTAACAACATGCAACTGCTGTCATATAATCACTATACTGCATGGCTTAGGGAATAGTGGCAATAGAAAACCCATAACTATTCAGTACATAGGTAGTTAATCTTTTAAGTGTTTCAGATTTATGATTAGTTGATGGTTTATAAGTAGAACATGAAGGGGTAAATATAAGAATTTTTTTAAAAAAATATTTGTTCTTAATCTGGGTTAAGGTTGGAAAATAAGTGTTTTAAATATAAAATATCTAGCACAGGCTCATGTATTTGAACACTTAGTCCACCTCTGATAGCACTATCAGAAGAGGCTGCGTAACCTTTGCAAAGTAGCGTCTGGCTGAAGGAAGTGATTCACTGGAGGGCTGGTCTTCAGGGCTATGGTATCTCCCATTTCAGGGCTATGGTATCTGCCATTTCAGGCCCAAGCTCTCTGTTTGCTGGTCCACAGAGATTCATGAAGATCCAGCCACATTCTAGGCAGCCAAGGAACACTCCCATCCTCTCTTCTTGACAGTGGACTGGACCTTCTGGGACCAGGAGCTGAAATAAGCCCATCCTCATTTAAGTCACTGCCATCAGCTGCCTTCGTTTCAACAAGAAAAGTAACCAACCCCAAGTGTCAAGCCAATGAACTCTATAAAGGTACTCTGGCAGACATGAAGGGCAGCCTTCCAGAGACAACCATTGCACAGTGGGAAGGAAAGAAGGACGGGCATTGTAATCAAAGGAAGAGAAAACTTGGAGGGTACCTGTGGAGTGCGGGCCAAGCGAATGGTGAGCCGAAGAGATGGAGATCAAAGGGGAAGCTGGTATGTGGAAATGCAATGAAACGCCCACAGCTGTGGTCCTGCTGCCAGTGCAAGGATTACATTTCCTGGGGACACGCTACACAGAAACACCGTTTTGTGAAAATGTTGGTTGCACGTCAAATCACAAGAAACATGGAATTTGAACTTCAGGTGTAACTCACTGAGCAACTAGAAAGCGTAACAATTGTCTGCAAGTTTTTCAAAATATTAAACTGCAACAACTACAGTAGAGCAAATAGAAAACCTTTACAAGCTGTAAAAAGTTGACAACTTGACACTATAATGCCTGGCGTTTGTCATTAAAGTCATTACATCCTGTTCCTTCTTCACAGGGCATCGTGGCTTATGCTAGATTCAATTATCACTTCAGAATAAACTGTGAAGTAAAGGTACAGTTATGGTTTATGCCGTCTGACAGACATGGAGCTCATAAAATGAATGTAAATATAGGGTTTTTTTTTTTGCAAGTTCACTGATGATAAGATGAATGAGCAAGAAACAGTATTTTCAACCTACTGGAGCTCTTAGCATGACACAGAAACTGCCTTCCTCCGTCCCAAACAAGACAGAGTGGGCATTGTCTTCCAGAGAAATGACTTTTGGTACATTCCACACAGATGGAAAGTCAGCTGTGAGGAGAGAACACTGGCTGGACTGGGAGCCCTGGACGAGGCTCTGGAGGACTTTTGCAGTAAGATACAAACCAAATGAGGGAAAAGGAAGAGGCCGGGCAGGAGATGGAGGCTGGAGGTTAGGGGTCAAAGGAATAGGAACAGAAAAAGGACAGACAGAAAAGGAATTCCACAAGGTAACTCATCAGGCTCTGACCAAGTCAACCATGTTCCTCAGCCAGACAGACTGTAACAGGCATCCCAGGGGAAAAGCCAGGCTACATACTGGCTTACACCCCATGCACATGTGCAAGAAGAAAAAAAACACCACCAACAAAAACTAAGCGAGGACCATGGATGAGGGAGACAGCAGGAAGTTGATGGCTAAAGTTAGGTTCGAAGCCTCTGCAAGCCTTGGTTCCTCTCCCCAGGTCCTGTCTCTTAGGCGGCTGGACTGTAGAGTAGGCCTAAGGATTCTTTTCTCTCCGCATCTTTTCAAGAAGTATCTAAGCCCTGGACTTTTCTGTCACTCTCCCTCTGCCAAGGTGGGAATGGAGTTTTCAAAAGTGTACATAGTTACAAGGGTCTTACCTACTTTGAAGACAAAATGTCCCCTGCACCCTCACCCCGTGTTAAGGTGTTAGGGCTAGGTCCCCAGCTGGGGATGGTATTTTGAGAGGTTCCAGAAATTTGAGAACTAAGTGGAGGTTGTGGTTACTGGGTGTAGGTTCTAGGGGGCATCTTGTCTCTTGCTTTTCCCTGTATCCCTCTCTCTGCTTCCTCTTGGCAAATGGGCGAAGAGCTGACATCACACAGACACTTCCTCCCTGCGTGGTGTCCCACTCATGTGCCTGTAGCAAAGCAGCCATGGAATAAACCCTCGGAAAAACTTGTTTTCTTAAAGATTTTGGCCACAGCTGTGAAAAAAACAACTAGTATACTAAGTTTGAGAACGTAGCAATCAAATCCCTACATGATGGGGTTTATACACCTTTAATCCCAGCCCGCACTCAGGAGGCCGAGGCAAGCAGAGCTCCACGACAGGTCTACATAACGAGTCCCAGGCCATCCAAAGCTACACAATAAGTCTCTGTCTCAAAGGGAAAAAGGGGCTGAGGAGATGACTCAGTTGGTAAAGTGCTCACTACACAAGCATGAGAACCTGAGTTCAAATCCCCAGCACCCATATAAAGGCCTGGCCTGACTGCGCATGTCTGTAACACTGGTGTGGGAAAGTAGAGATAGATGGATCCCTGGAACTCCCTGGTCAGCCAGCCTTGCTATTCAGTGAGATCCAGGTTCAGTGAGAGATCTTGTCTCACACAGATAAAGTGAAAAACGGGGGAAGACCCCTGATACCAGCTTCTAGCACCACCTCCATAAATGCCTACATGCATACATACTACACAAATGAAGCAACTATCAAAACTTTAATTAAAGTCACCCTAATATTATTTATTTCCAAAAGCAAAATGACTGACATCTCTTATACTCTCTTTTTGGCAGGGAGGACATTTGACATTCCAAGAGGATTTATTATCCTGCATAGGCTCCTTTCTACTTCTGCTCTTTACCCACTAACCTACATTGTTATAGTCAGCATCTGTCCTTCCAGTTCATAATGGACTACAGATTAGAGCGAACCTCGACGGCGCAAAATGCATTGTAAGCTGAGTGAAAATACGAGTGTGTAGGGAAGAATTTCGTGACAGCACAGTCACCAGCGCGTCTGGGGAGGGTGAACCAGAAGAGGAATGCAGGGGTTGATGTTCAGGCCACTTGATGCTTTCTCCTGAACAATCTGGCTAGGAATGGCTTAACTCCATCCAGGAAACTGGAAGGAGACCGTCTTACACTGCTGACAGCCTATTTGGAGCAGGACTGAATTCCAGAGTTCCTGCCAGCGAGACTTTGGCAGCCATTCCAAAACCCTCCTTAAAGGGTAGGCTCGGCGGCTCTCAGAGAAGGAAGGCCTGTTAGGTCCTGCCCAGCCCCACATGCTGTGTGTACAGTGGACTCTCAGCAGGAGCCTGGAGTACCAGGAAAAATCTCTTATCAGCTAACAAAACGGGGAAAACAAAGGGTATTTAAGGAGAAAGGACATTTGAAACCACCTAGTCAGCTCTTTGGAAGCAAAGCCAAGGGCCTGAGGTCCTACCAGGATTCCTTCCCTTGTTGGGGGGAGACCCACCATCGTACTTGAGACACAGATACAAGCATTTGAAAGATGTGTTAGGTCATAAAGCATTCTACCTGGTTAAAAGTTCATCCTTAATCTAAAGGAGAAAGTCAAGTTAACTCATCCAGCCCGGCTCGACGACAGAGCGATACACTGCACACTTGCTTCACCCCAGAGTTTACACTGACTGGGTTCATGGGGTACTTTGTTTTTCTTAGCATTCTACAAGATATCGTTTTGTCTATAGGTCAGAGCCAAGAATGGATTAACCCTGGAAATGTCAATTATTTAATGAGAATTAAAACATTAAGAAACACGAGCACCTGTCACTCCAGTTGGAGTGGGAACAGGAGGATGGCTGAGGTTTGCTGGACAAAACTCTGATTCCAGGTTCAATGAGAGACCTGTCTCAAGGGACTAAAGGGTAAGGCTCTAGAGTGGAACACCCAAACACCATTTCCAGGACTCTGCATGCCCCTATACATACATGCATATACCATACACATAATTCAATCACAAGCACACATACACATTTGAGCATACATGAGCACACACAAATCAAGGTCGTCAACAGCTTCCTATAAAAGTACATGAATCTTTTGTTTTGTTTTGTTTTTCAAAGCAGGTTTTTGCTGTAGCTTTGGAGCTAGCTCTTGTAGACCAGGCTGGCCTCGAACTCACAGTGATCCACCTGCCTCTGCCTCCCGAGTGCTGGGATTAAGGGCGTGTGCCACCACTGCCCCGGAAAAGTACATGAGTTTTATGACCAAGTATTTTCGAGGTGTATTTACTAACTTAATTGTGTGTATGTATGTGTGCACACATGCATGTGTATGTACGCACATGTATGTCTGAGTTAATTTAGGTAAGTCACATGTGTACAGGGGCCTGTGGGGGCCTAAGGATGGCATTAGATCTCCTAGAGGGAGAGTTCCTGGGAGCTGAGAACCATCATGTAGGTGATGGGGGAAGAACAGAAGTGTTCTTCAAGATCAGTAAGTGCTTGTAATGCCAAGCCGTCTATACTGCACCAGCAGAAAGTTTTTAAATAGACCCAGTGTCAAACTCCTTGAGACAGGAAATGTATTACTCATATTTTTAGTCCTAATATGATGGAAAGTATTAACTAGGTGACAAAGACAAATGTATGCTCAGTCCGGAAGAACACGGTCACAGCTTCACTGCCCTGGCTTCTGAGATTTTCTGACAAGGTGATGATCCATTGCATGAGAATTATGAAAGTCATGTCACACCTGGGTCTTCATGCTAAAAACCACCAAAAAGTTTGCCTCAAATTTCCTTATATAATAAGGATATAGGAACATCTTTTCCAAACAATGCCATAAAATCCTGAAATAAAGCAGCAAAAACATAATCACTTTTGAATTTATACAAATTAACACTTAACCAACAAAACAACTTACCTGCAACTTCTAAATTTGACATTCTACTCTTCTGGAACAATTTATCTGTCACTTACACAGGCAGCAGCCCTCAGTCATGTACGAATCACCCAGGAATTATTTATAGATCCTCTCAAGCTATGCTAATTCAACAGTAACTGGGCAGAAGGCAGGGTCGTACTGCTGGAGTCGAAAACATTCGTTTTGCTCAGGACTGCTGTGACGTAGCAAAAGCACTAATTAAGGATCAGTTCTCTCTACAATTGATTTCTAATCTGACCAGAAGATGCTTGGAATGAGTGTGTTTGCCCTGGATTTTTTGTGGGTGGGCCTCAGGGGTATAATCCTTGACAGGAAAATGTTAACCAGCTGTTATGGATGTATCTCATCTTTTACCTCCATCTTCAGAATTCCACAGGACAAACATTAGCGGGCTTCATTGTTGATGTGCTCAGAGGACCTCAAATCTCAGCTTAGTGCCAAGCACATTTAAAGTACCTTGCCAACCACAAGGAATCCATGCCAGGGTTTTATTAGATGGGAAAGACGTGGAGAACACATCAGCAGTCAGCAGTCTTACAATGGAAGGTTTTGTTGGGAAACCCAAGCAAACATGAAGAGCTATGGAGGGAATCTCAACTGCTCTTCTGTCCATGGGACTCTTCAGTCTGGGACAGTGGGGCCACCCTTATCTGTCTCGTGCCTTCTATGAATCACTCCAGCACAAGAAACACAAAGGGTGAGAAAAGACACATGGTGTGTTAGCATTGCACCGTCCACAAACCTCTTAATATTAAACATCAGACTCTCTGAGCAAATGCTCCAGTATCGTGCTAAGAATATTTTCTTTGTGCAATACAGATTTTGCCTTGTGTGCTGAGAGCATGTATAACTGTTTTATTAACATAAAGGCTCTTAACAAAGATCCTTTAGTTTATCCACATTCTCTTCATGACATCTGGTAATACGGCCCATATTCTTTTGCCAGACACAAATTTAACTTACTCTCAAAGCCACCCCACAAACATTTCAGAAACCTGTCATGGGGACTGTGTAGCAAGTTTGTAAGTGTGGACTGCTTAGTATTTGTTCATCTTTTAAGAAGAAGGCTATGGTTTCTTAAGTTGTCCCTTTTAAGAAATGCTATATACACAAAAAGAGGCTTTCATTTGGGAATATATGCTTCATGCGTCTCTCCACATAGACCAAGGTATCCAGGCATTGATTGGTTCACGTTGGGCACTTCGGCCTTTCTAAGATATCTTGTTTGTTCTCAAGGATTGCTTAAAATTAACTCCAGCCATGTAGGGACACTAACCGGCACCTGAGAAGTATCTGTCACTAATGGCTGAATTCTGTGGGAAGCTGACGGAGTGTTATTGCTCAACCCAGTGTGTTCCCTGGAGTCAAGATTCCTGTGTTCACAGTTACACTGTATGATATCAGGACACAAAACAGCCTTTTGAGCCTTTATGGTGGGTTTGTTTTAAATTAAGCCAAGGAATGCAACTATGTCTAACTCCTGAACTGCTTATAACCAAAAGAACACAACAAAAGTTTCAGACATTTTCTTCTATAATTATGCTACATAAGGTTGTGATTTATGTCCTGACTGCAGACTGGTCTAGGCACATGGCCACAGAAGAAAGGCCAATACAGCCAAGGGCTGAGGTGACTTGTGTCCATAACCCAGCTAGACCCTCACACCAGTGACCTTCCGTGGACTGTCTTTTCAACCATATGATCTTAGAAGTAGATCCTTCATAGGTAGAAACCAGTTCTAGAACCTTCACTACAGCCTTATGTAAGACCTTGAATAAGAATGCCCATTAAGCCAGAAACATTGCAAAAATAAATGCATTCTTTGAGCTGCCTACTTCATGGAAACTTTTATAGAGCAGCAGATAATATACTATTGAAGGTAATAAAACATCTCTTAGGTGAGAGGATACTTTATATTAACACGGCATTAATCATCATGCTAGGTAACTGAAAAATTTAGTTATATGTTTAATGTTATTTTAATAAAATATATGTAGATAAACCATTGTTCTTCCATTTTATACTTAGCTATTTATTTTAGTTTATTATGCTTGTTGAAAGACGTTTTTGTTTTTATTTTATTACTCTAGTAATCTCTCATATTCTCTCACATCCTAATTTTACATTTACTTTCAGATCACTCTGATCAAATTCACCTCTTTCTTTTGTACCTACTTGTGCCAGATCAAATCAGAGAACAAAAAGAATTCTTTTTGAGGCTAGTGACCCACATAGAGCCAACTGAGTGGGTCATGTGACTTCAGTGGCTCTCCCTTCATTAGATACCCTGCCCTGGCCTTAGACCTGTGGGTCACAACCCCTTTAGGGGGGTTGGACAACCTTTTCATAGGGGTCACATATCAGATACCCCACATATCAGATATTTACATTACGATTTCTCACAGTAGCAAAACTACAGTTATGAAGTAGCAACAAAAATAATTTTATGGTTGAGGGGGTCACTGCAACATGAGTAACTGTATTAAAGGGTTGCAGCTTTAGGAAGGATGAAAACCACTGCCTTAGACAAGCTTTTTGCCAGCCACTAACCTATTGAAACATTTCATGTTTTGTGCTATGGTATTGATGAACTGTATTATCAAACATTCCCTTGTGACCTATTGTAGAGAAACAGAGCTAAAATTCCTTAATATTTTGTACCTCATAACCCAATAGAGCAGTCTGTTGAATGTATAACTGATGAACATATACCCAACATCTCCAAATTTTAATTTAAAACATTGGTATCTAAACTTAGCCTCAACTGAAGTATATTTGATTATTTGCTTCCTAATATACAGTGTTTAAAACAATTGTCCTCATTCGGTTTTATCTAGATGTTTAATAACTCATACTTAAATAAACAAACACATCAAGAAGGCATGAGAATTAGAATTATAAAACCACTAAATAAATTTCCTGTGCTTTTACAACCTTTTGTCAGTTGAACTATTTCTTTCTATGTACTCTTTAATACTGTCCCAGAAATACACAAATATTCTAACTAAACCAGCCCTTACCCAGTGGTGGCAGCACACCCTTAATCCCAGCACTCAGAGGCAGAGGCAGGAGGATCTTTGAGTTGGGCCAGCCTGGTCTACATAGTGAGTTCTGAGACAGCTAGGGCTACACGGAGAGACTTCTATCCCTAAAAACAAAAACATAAACACAAAACAAAACCAACCCTCTAGCCAGTGTCCAGTAACCTGCTCATTTTCCCACTTCCTCACAAATATCACCTGTCCTTTGGAGAGACAGACCAAGCTTTTTAAGTGACATATTCTTTTATTCAGAAGGGCTCTGTGGAAAGGAAGAGGCAGGTACCCTCACCTCTCATCCAAACTCTCCCTTGCCTCCAAATGCTCTTCCCTCCCAGCCCCAGGTTTAGTGTCTTTCGGATGCTTCAGTCCTCTGGTCTGAACTGAGTTCTTCCAACTGTTCTCAAAGCTCAGGGGCTTCAAGCTAAAGGAGGAAGATCTCCATGCACTGGAATTTCCTCTCCTGTCCAATCCACCCCACTAACCAGTCAGCTACCTGAAAACAAGCACCATGCATTGTCCCCCCAGTCTCCATGTGCTACACAGGGCACATAGCTTTTAACTAGAACAAACTGGTGTGTCTTTACAGAAATCAGGGAGCTGACGCTACACTAAAGTTAAAGCTAGGGACTTTTACTTCTCTTGGAGTAATTACTTAAACACCTGGAGGCATAATCAGAAACTTTATAAAATGAGAGTAATAAGATACCTGCTTCATATAAGGGCTTAGACTTTCTGTACCAAAAATATGTAAAACTAAATTACCACATCACTCAGTCAAAAAATATTACCTATGAGAATAATAGGCGACCGTTAATAGCTCTCACAGTTATTGTGACTCATCCATCTACTTTTTTAAAAAGATGATTTTATTTTTAATTGAGAGAGGGAAAGAGAATCTAGTTATGGATATGAATATGTGTGCCAGTACCCATGGAGGCCAAAAGAAGGTTTTGGGTCCTCTAGAACTTGTTATCTATAGGGTTATATGCTTTCCTATAGCAGTTGTGAATGGCTCCCCATGGGTGCTGGGAACTTACCTCAGGTCCCCTGAGTAGGATGTGTTCTTAACTGCTAGGTCATCCCTCCAGCTGTCTGTGCACATCTATCTTGTCAAGGATTTCTACTCTTTTGAGTAAGAACTCAAGGCAAAGAACCAACTGCTCACTTCCTCTGCCATGTGCTCACGACTCCAGGTCCCAGAGTTGCATTATTACATTCCTATTTCGAGTCTGTCGTTTGGGCGAAGGATGGTCAGGCCACAAGGCAGTAGACACCATCCCCCAATGTTATCAAATAGAACAGTGCTTGGCAATCTTATCCCCTTCTCTATGAAGAACATGCCCCCTCGCTTGCTGTTCCACACGACTCTTACAGTTTGGATATGAGATCTAACAACTTGCCGAAGCACATAGCCACTAACTTATGAAGACAAGGAAAGACTCATCAGTAATATTCTTTAAGTTTAAACTTTTAAAAACAAAAATTTCTAACAACTTCTTTGAGAATAGATATGACATGTAACAAGTGAGTTCTTATAAATAACCAAATGAACATGTTTATATATAATTCATATATAAAATGATGGCATGTTCTTGAGAAATGCTGCAAGATGATTTTAAGGGTGCTGTAGTCTAATTTCCTCTACCTTAGGAGGAAAGGTCTGATTCAAGGGAGAGGCACATTCCCATGTGCACTGCAGACCTGATTCCTGGAATAAGTCAGAGACCCTATCTACCTGGCAGGAAGCAAGACTAGTATTTGGTCCTGGCTCCACCATTAACATGGGAAAGTTACTAAATCTCCCCTATTGTGGGTGTCCTCATCTATATAAATAGTTAAGATAGGTCAGTATTTTCCAAATATTGATTGGCCTGTGATGAAGTTGTTAATCGATCTTCAATAAAATGAGAAAAAGGTAGACAACGGCCCAACAAATTTGTCTTATTAAGCACATTTATTTCTAAACTTATGAAAATGGCTTGCTTTTCTGAACAGCAAGGATTTTTCCCTAGCTTTGAGCATCCTCACATAGCAAAAAAAGTATGACCCCTATTAATAAAACCCTGCTAGTAAAACCTGCATGCTCATAAATGCAAACACCTGGGCTGGACTAAGTCCAGCGGTCACTAATATCTAGCTCTTCACTGCCATGCCCTTCTTCAGTCACAGGTGACCTTCAACTCTAAAGCAGTAAACAATAACCTATCTCAGCCCTTTTTCAAATGAGATCCGTCACAGACAGCCTCTGGAAAGATACCATAGCTGTTTGACTAGACAGGGACTATCATTCAAATGAGTTTGGGAAACAATGGGTTCAAAGACTAGACAAGTTTTTTTCCCTTGAGAAGTGTTTAGATCATCTAGGATGGTAGCATCCATCGTGGGGACCCCACACACACACACCAAAAAAAAAGCAAGCATGAAAAGCTCCCAAAGTTTTTGAAGGAAAGTGTCTGCCTTCCACCCCTCAACTATTGTAGGACATTCTCAAACACATTTCAGCAAAGTGGCTAGCTTAAGAAACTTCCTCAAAGCCTTTTAAGGAAATAAAGGGATTTACCATTTATTTTATAATAGCTATAGATTGTGTTTTGTTGATCTTACCAAACTACAGATTGTTAAAATATTACAAAGGAAACCTGATGCAAACACATTGATGGGCAAAAAAGTTTGGCCCCAAATATTGACAAATAAATATTCTTCTTTATCATTACAAGCAAAGGCAACTTGTACCAAGAGGCTTCTTTCTAGATCTGTGATGGGAAAATTAAGGCATTTGGAACTGACCTAAGTCTGTAGGGACCAAATCTGTTTATCATCCCTACACAGTAAAACAGAGAAAAATAAAAACACCTGTACGAATTGAAACTAAAAACAAAACAAAGAAAATTGACAGGCTCCTCTCAAATGGCAACACTGTTAAAAGCCACAATTAATTATGGATTAAGTTACAGTTTATTATGGTCAAGGAACGAAACTCATGGTAGAAGAAAAATCTAATGGTGCTTGATTTCTTTCTCCTTGCATAATCCTTTGATCCGAACAGAGGTTTCCTTTGCCACTGACTGCAGTCCCCATCCTCATGGGAGACACTCACGAGCCAAACACTTCAGTCGTCACGTTCCGGATTCAAGTGTCACTTTACCAACTAAAAGGAAGGACACTTTGCATCTGAGACAAGATGACCCTAGGCTGAAGCCCCAGAGAGAGGACACAGCAATGTCTCTCAGCACTCTGACCCTCAGCTTCTCTTTGGAACACTGTTTTGATGAGTCTGTCCCTGGGTGTCACCTCTGACACTTCCCATCAAAACTGTACGGTAAATCCCAGCCTGTTTTCCGTGCTCCTGCTGACTACAGCAGTCTGCAGCCATGAAAAGCCTCCACAGACCTGAAGTGTCTCTGCAAGGCAGTGAAAGAGCACTCAGCATGTATGCTCGCAGACAGGACAAGGCGAGAGCCTCCTGATTTAGTGTTAATTCGTTCCAAGGACTGCTTCTAGGGTCTAAGTTTAGGAAATTTACTTCTCTTTTGATGACTCTTGTAAACAAAATACCAACACTAAAATAAGCAATTTAGGCAGGAGAAGGGGAAGTGTCCTGTCCAGCAAACCATCCCCTCTTCCACACTCTACGGGAGAGCCCTGACAGCTATTTAGCTGTACTTGCTTCTGACCTAGCTACCCTCCCTCAGTCCCTACCCCCAGGTATGCTTGAGATTTATGCAAAAGATTCTAGCTTTCCCAACAAGCTTCTCCCAAAGCTTAAGCCAACCAGTCATTGTCTCTAGACAGGACTGAAAGCACCAAATAACTAGCAAATTACAACAGTCATTTATATAAGCCGATTTGATAGGCAGATACTGTAGTTTGAAACTTCAGTTCATGTGAGCATACTCCATTAGAAGCTGTTAGGAGGAGCTGCCATCACAAAGTTAGTAACAGGGGTCCAAGAGAAAACAACACTTAAATCACCCCTCGACACACATGGCCTTTGGTTTTCTGCACAATAATTCAATTCCCCCATATTGTAAAGCAGATCACATTTCATACCGACAGTCAAAAACCAGCAACTCTTAATCTCACTTTTAAAACACAAAATATCCGAGCTACTTGCCTTTTGGCAATTTCTGTGCATTTCCCAGGGCAAGGGCAATACTTCCACAGAGAAGCAGACACCCCAGGCTGGAGAGCATGTTGCATTTGCCTGCTCACAGGAGGAGTGATGCTCCCGGGTGCCTGGCAAGCCTGGAACTGCATTTAAGTGGACGTACTCCACTGATAGAGGCGGGCGGCTGCACTGAGCTCTGCTGTGGGCTTACTCACAGGGGGTGGAGACAGGATGACATCACACCCTTTCCCACACACTCAGAAAAAAAAGTAGGCACAACAGCAAAAACATATCCTCACATTTCCCTCTCCAGCACTGTGACTGTCTGCCTTTTCTCTGTTCCCTGATACAAGAACTAAAATTATGACCAATTACGACCAACCTGTTCAGGGAAGAACTACTACCCCGGCAACTTTGAAACATTTGATGAACTAGTTTAAAGAATAAAAAGGTATGATTAAGCCCATTAAAACATTAAAATATAAAATGAAATTTTATTAAGAAGGAAACTGCTTTTAATTAGCCAGGAAACCAATCCAATTCTTCCCTTTTAAATGGGAATAAATTCATGAAAATATACTTTGAACTATTCTGCAGATCTAATGTTATAAGAAACTTCAAAAGAGGGTCCTAAATTATGCAGTTGTATACTGTGTACACATGTATACACACATACGTGTGTATATATGTATAAGCACATATTTCATAGGTGTGGGTGTAGAGACAGAGAGATAGCACATGACCTTATCCCTACAATGGGCTAGCCTCTGCAACAACCTTTGGCATGGTGGCTCTGTAAGAGCTATGGTGTTAGCAATCTCTATTTTCACAGTAAGGAAAGATGAGGCATAAAAAGAATGGGTGTCCCAGCCAAACAGTCTGCGGAATAGCAATGCATACAGGCTTTGAAAGGGCCCCCTTAATTGCCTTGAGCGTCTTTGCTATGTTATCAACACTGTTTATATTCCAGGGTTTGCTCCATGACAGACATTGATCTAACCAATTTACACATTACTAAGGCATTCATTCTTCAGACCCATCTATGACAAAGGCATTGTGACCACTCTCGTTTTTGATAGAAAACTGAGCAAAGGGAAGTGAAAGAAAAGTTTCAGTGTCATGGCATTTAAGTAAGTGATACTGGCATTTAAGTAGGCCATGTGACCACAGGCCCTCCAGTCTACCTTATTAAACGTTAAATTCTAAGATAAGATGAGGGCTGGGAACATGGCTTGGTCAGTAGAGAGCCTGCTACTCAAGCATAAGGACCTTAGTTCTTCAGATCCTACCACCCACGTAAAAGTCAAACACCACAGCAAGCATCTACAATCCCACCAATTGGGGAGACAGAGACAGGACAAGCCCTGGAGCTTAGGATGCAGCCAATCTCACTGAATGGGTGAGTTCTAGATTCCGTGAAACATTGTCTCAAAAAAAAGGGTGAGAGCAACTGGAGAGACACCCAGTGTCAGCCTCTGGCCTCCAGAAGCTCTTGGACACACAGGTGCACAAACATATCTGCACACAAATATACATACACACAAACACATGGACACACATGCAGTACCAGTTTCATAAATTCACTAGTCGCATTTTTGCATTTACCATAGTGTCTGGCATACAGAAAGCATATACGATAGTGATTGCTGAAGACAGTCATAAAGGATAAGAGCAGCAAAGCCCTTAATGAAGAAGAATCGTAGCAGGGCCATTTATTGGGAAGTCCTGTGTGTGTCCTGCTCTGCTACATCACACTGCAACAAACACAGGCACACTGCTGGAATGGTCAGGCTCACTTGACACTCTCAGTGTTTCTATGTTCATATCAATTCATTGCAAATAGCTTATCTCAGGCGTTGCTATAACTAAACCAAAATCAGCCAGAGAGAGGTAGAATGACATCATTCAAATGAAGTTTGATGGCGGTATTTCCAAAAGTAAGAAGGACACCTAAAGAGGCGGTGCCATCTTCTAAATAGAGAGGAGGCACAGATCGAGGTCATTTGTTGCTGGCGGCCTGAGCCCTCACCATAGGAATGTTCTGGCGCTGGCTTTGGAAGGGGCTGGAGTATTTAACATGTTCCTCACCTCTGATTTTCTGCTTTAACAGGCAGCTCCCTCAACCCCGAGATTCACACTCAGCCAGCTGTCCCTGTGGCCTCTGCACTCTACAGTGTTTAGCCACCAGGCTACGCCAGTGAGGCCGGTGTTAGAGAAAACAAATGGAACAGAAACATCAGAAGGAAGGCTCGTTCTTCCAAAGAGTGTGGGACTGCAACCCCAGGGAACCTAGACAACAAAGAGAACCCTAAAAGAGACATACAGGGATCCACCTAGGAAGGAGAAAAAGACAAAAATCTCCTGAGTAAATTGGGAGCGTGGGGAATGGGGAAGGATGGTGGAAGGGGAGAAGGGAGGAAGGAAGGGGAGCAGAGAAAAAGTAGAGCTCAATAAAAACAATTTAAAAACAAAACAGTGTGATGATGGAGGAGGGTCATCTATGTGTTA
>LOJH01029429.1:0-17426 GCA_001685095.1 Ellobius talpinus
TCAGCGTTTATTTAAAACATGATTGACAGAATACAGACAATTATCCCACACCAATGTGCAATATTAAACAATGTGGTCATTAAAACAAATACAACTAATGATGTGTGAAACAAAACACAGTAGTCCACAGCTGTAATCTCAGCACTTAAGAGCCCAAGGCATGAAGATCATAAATTAAAGGCCAGCCTGGGAAATGCAGGAAGACTGTCTCAAAAAAGAGAAAAAAAGATTTATGGCTACTAGGATAGGAAATAAACTTGTCAATCCTTTAGATATACATGACTACATGGAATAAACTGTACAAACACACATGTAATGGGAATTTCAAGTCTATGGAAAGATGGCATGTTAAGACCATTCAGCAGACTCAGGAACTGAGTTAGGAAAATACTGAGTAATATCTGTGATATGTTGTTCAGAACAGAAATGATTAAAAAAATCAAGCACTGTAACAAAATAAGTACCATCTCTTCTTCTCCTTCGAAGTCCCATCTAAACTACCTTCATACTGACATAATGAAACTGCTCACTTTGACAGTTTGAAAAAAATGTTTATACTTGTACTTGATTGCCATTAAAGTGGCACTAATTGTCTACTTTAAGAATGCTGGGAATTTTACTATCCTTTGACCATAACCTCCTCCATAGTATCTCAAAACTACCAACAAAATAACAAAGAAAATTGAAAAAAAAAGTAATTGAATGTGAACCGTCAAATGTGAATTAAGGAAGTCCTTAGGAAGACTTTGTTTTCAAGCTTTACAATTTTCTCAATATTTGGAGTTTAAAAATCTTCCCTCAGAAACTTTTTTTTAAATAAAAGTTTTATTGGAGAAAAATAGAACCACCACATACACAGGGGGGGAAAAGCACAAAAATTCAAGTGATACAGAACAACTGAAATTCATAATCATCCAACGTAGTTTGCCATCACTTTTCAGTGTCTTAACCAGGTTCCCTTAATAGTCTGGCTAGTTTTTCAGCTGAGACAGCATCAAATTTTCAAAGAATTAAGAATCTCAGAAAAGGGACCCACCTTCAAGATAATGAAGGTGGTTATCAAGAGCCTCCTAATAGAAACAACTCCACCTAAAAATTCTGTAAAAGTTAACTAGTGAGTGGTGTAAGTCTCCATACCCCAGAGACCAACAGGGATGAATTACAACACTGATGTTGATGATCCAGTAAACAGAACAGCCACATTTCCTTGTCAGAAGAGCTCCTTTAAGGAAATCAGGGAGGAGCTGAATAAAAATATACGAAATAGCTGCTCAAAAAGAATTGGGAAGCTAATTCTAAATACTATATATAGTCAAACAGTGTGCAAGTTGATGCATTAAAGAGAAATGGGCAACTTAAAGTACAGACATCTGGCCACAGGTCTCTGAGAATTCAAGAAAACCATTAATAGTAGACATAAGATCTTGGTTCATAAGACCTGAACCAAGTTGAAGGTTCAGATCTAAGCAGCTCCCCTAATGGCTTCAGAAAGACAAGGACATATGCTGGTGAATGAAGCACTGAAGAAGTTCTGATTTAAAAGCAAACACTAAAACTGTCTGCTTCTCTCCAATAATCAATTCCCTTCAAAGAAATGGAAACCAGAAGGAAAAGCAAAACCCTTTGGTAATGAAGAGAAGTCTTTTGAATTTGAAGAACAATACTTTTGTTATTTTGTGTGTGTGTGTGAATAATCTGGGGCCATTTCCCTGAAAAGCAGGTGTCTAGTGGCTATGAGAACTCTTAAATTCAAGCAATTAAAAAAAAAGAATCCAGGACTTGACATTTTCAAATAGGGAGTGTATAAGGGAGACAAGAGAGAAGCATATGTAGAGTTTCTGCAAGTCAGGAGGTGGATGAAAGTTAAAGCTTTGTTTACCAACAGAGAAGAGTGCTTCCAAAAAAATTCCACTTCAGTAGAAAAAACTGGAATGCAAATCCTAGGAAGCCTCTAATAACTGACAATTGGCCCAAGTTAAAGACAAACGATCCAAACAACATTTAAAGATTGAAGAATGATGAAAAACAGCTGGTGATTTTTGTTCCTGTAATCTACAAAACAGGTTGATTTCGGTCTCCTGTGATTTTCATACTGTATTCATTTTTAATAAAAAGAACTGGATTTCCCCCTCTTACTATGCTCTTCTAGTGCAAGGTGGTCAGCATTTTTTCTATTTTATCTATTTAATAAGTACCTGTTAATCAGCTCAGTAAATTTGGGGCTAAGTCATGTGTACACATCCCATACTCATAAATGGAAACCTTTAGGATGTGACTATATAAGGTATTATGGAAGTAACTGTCACCCTACTTGAAAAAATTTGTTTCCAAATAAGGTTTCTTAACCAATCCCTTCAGTGTACAGAATGTCAACAGCAATAACAACTTATTTTTCTTTTCAAGGGAAACCACAAAATGGGTGAACAAACAAGTCCAGGGTGGTTTTTCTATTTGATAAATACATCCAGAACTCTGTACAGTAAATAAAGGCTGCATGCAGTTTAAGTATCTTTAAGTGACTTTTAAGCAAATAAACCTTTTGCTTCATTGATGATGTATAAGAATCCCCCTCCCCCTTTTAATGGCCATAGGGGTCTCTTCCCCAGTTCCAAAAGAAATCATGAAGACCAGGAACTTTCTTAAAGAGTTTTCTGCACATCATACTAAATAACATGCAAAGAGTTCAACAACATTCTTCTTAAAGATTAAGTATTACTCTTTAAATGAGCATGTTAACCACTGAGAAAAGTCCACACAACTATTTCCATTACACTGCTTCATTTGGTCATCGGAAGTATAAAAAAAGTCAAATAACATGAGATTCAACAAGTTAGTTTATCCAATGGCTACGGCATATGACAACAAATGTTCCAAGGCCAACATTCTATGCAATATAGTTGTACTGGTTTGGGTTTTCTTTATCTCTTTCCATGTAGTCACGATCAATTAGGGATTCTATTCTCTTCTTTAGATCTGCAGGCTGTAAGAGAAAACATATTTTCAATGCAAAGCTCATAATCATCAGTATAAGCCCATCTACCAACATCCCATCAAAAAAGAGAACAAGGGCTAGGAGTAATTGAATAGAGGCAGGCAGATTGCTGTGAGTTTGAGGCCAGTCTGGTCTACAGAGCAAGTTCTAGGGCAGCCAGAGCTACAGAGAAACATGGTCTTTAAAAAAATGAGGGGGGAGCAAGAACAAAAGCAGGTATGGTGACACCTGCCTATAACCCTGCTCAGGAGGCTGAGGCAGAAGAGTCACAAGCTTGAGGGTGATCTGGAGCTTGTCAGTCAGATCCTGTCTTAATCCCCCACCAAGATATTTATTTATACACTATATAAATATTATGTCATACTTAATATCATATTATATTTCCTACTACTTTATTTTTACTACGTTTTTTAGATTTATTTTTATGTTTTGCTTGCATGTTTGTCTATGCACCACATGTGTGCAGTATCCATGGAAGCCAGAAGAGGGTGTCAGATCCTCTGAAGATGGAGTTAAAAAAGATGTATTAGCCACCATGGATACTAGAAATCAAACCCAGGTGCTCTGAAAGTACAATCAGTGCAATCAGTGCTCTTTGTTCCTTTCTTTCTTTTTTTCTTTTTTTTCTCTCTCTGAGTAAGAGCCCTAGCTATCCTGGAACTCACCCTGTAGACCAGGCTGGCCTCGAACTCACAGAAATTTGCCTGTCTTTGCCTCCCGAGTGCTGGGACTAAAGGCACGCACCATCGCTGCCTGCCAGTCAGTGTGCTTTACTGCTGAATCACCTCTCCCAGTCCTACTTTTATTGAACCATCTCCAGCCCCCTACTTTTATTTTAAAAATATATTTTGAGAACCAGATAATTTCTATAATAAATACAAAAAACTCAACTCATAATTTCACACAGGAACACATTCTAAGTTAGAGAAACAACATTTAGTTCAATAGATACCTTGAAATGGCAAGTACATCATTATTAACTCAAGGTTAAAAGCTAGTTCTCCAGTTTTTATTTTTATAAATTGAAGTTTAAAACATTACTAAGCTGGGAGTGGTGGTACACTTTAAGTCCAAGAACTCAGGAGGCAAACAAACACAGACAGATGTGTGTGAGCCTAAGGCCAGCCTGGTCTACATACTGAGTTCTAGACCAGCCAGAGTATCATAGCAAGATCCAAATTAAGACCCACGTCTCAAATTAAGTTAAATTAAATTAAATGCAGCTGGAGCACTGTGGTGTACTTCTATAATCCCAGCAAGTGGGAAGCCAGAAGCAACAGAATTGAGAATAAGACCTGCTTGGGGTACACAGTAAGACACTGTCTCAAACAGACAAACACCCAAAACACCTGAAATTAAGTAACTAAACAATACAAATTTAAAAATGTATAAGAGAATTTATTACATAAACTAAATGAAATACTAGACCTAGAAGCATAGGCCTATAATCCCAGCTACTAGGCTGACTGAGAAATAAAGACTAAGTTCAAGAAGGTTGGCAAAAACAAAAGTGGGGGTGGATGAGACTTTTTCTTGATGGTATAGCACTTGTCTAGCATACGCAAGGGTCCTACGTTATATTACCCAGCACCAAACATCCATATAACTACATGAAATTTGATAAAATATCACATTAACTCACACCTATATATTTCTGGCTAACTATAAATTTTAACTACATATACAAGTAATTTGGATTTCTGAATCTTGTAGTTAGTTTAAAATTTATGACAATTTAGAGCTGGGCACGATGGAGCATGCCTATATTCCTAGCCTCAGCTACAAAGGGAATTTGAGTCTCACCTGGGATGTATCAAATTCTCTCACAACAACAACAGTAACAATACAATTATAGGGCTAGAGAAATGGATGCAGGGAATATTAGTGTACACTGTTCTTGAAGAGGACCCAAGTTTGGTTCCAGCACCCTTGTCAGGTGGTTCACAACTGCCTGTAACTCCAGCTCGAAGTGGAGCTGACACTTCTGTACACAAGTAAACACCCACAGAGACACAAAATTGAAAATAAAATCCTTTTAAAAATTATAACCATGCATTGATAATTATATGCATTGATAATTATACTCATCACTTGAATAAAAAAAGCTACTGTGTGTGTGTGTCATTCTTTCGTATGAACAGGTGACTGACTGGTTCTAGAACCCTGACATACCCAAATTTGTTAATGTTCAGTATTTGCATATAACTTACTGCTATCATCCAGTACAATTTACAATGCTTTCAGCCAGGTGTACTGACACACACATACAATCCCAGCACTGGAGAAGTTGAGGTAGGAGGACCATGTTTTTTGAAGTCAGCCTGAGTTAGAGTCAGACCCTGATATAAACACACAAATATTTTCATATCACTTACAATATCCAAGATTCAATATGAACATATAGAATTTTCTTATACTGTTATTTATAGTTAAAATACTGAAGAGGAAAAAAATGAATATTCAATATTGATGCAATTTTTTCTTAAGATGAGAATCTTATTACATTACTGAGGCTGATCTCAAACTCATGGGCTCAAGTAATATGAGTACATGCCACTGGACACAGCTAATGCATCTGTTTGGCTTTTGGTTTTGTATGTTTTTTGAGACAGGGTCGCTCTTTGTAATTCTTGCTGTCCTGGAACTCACTCTGTAAACCAGGCTGGCCTCAAACTCAGAGATCCGCCTCTATTTACCTCCACAGTGCTGATATTAAAGGTATTCACACTACTATACCCAGCCAGCTAATGTATTCTTTTGTTTGTTTTGACTTTTCAAGATAGGGCTTCTCTATATAATAGTCTTGGCTGTACTGGAACAAGCTGGCCTTGAACTCACAGATTCACCTGCCTCCATCTCCCCGAGTGCTGGGATTAAAGGTGTGCACCACTACCACTTGGCTTAGCTAATGCATTCTTAAAGGATGTTTTTAACATTTGATTTGTTGAAGTCACAGATATAGAATCGATGGGGTTTGAAGGGCTGATTTCCAAGTCAGCCTTGGAACACAGTAAGACTCTAACTCAAGAACAAAACAGAAAGCAAATGAGAAAAATAGGTACATAAAATTCCATTTAGTAACACTGAGATTTAAATATCAAATGGCTTTGGCTTAGTTATGACCTATGTTGTAGAGTAAATGATCTCCTCCATTCTAGTATCAGTAAGTGCTCTTGCTGGAGGTAAAATGATTAGGCAAGCATGTGTATAAGTGTACTAATGAGGCGGCAGTTTGAGGTTTGAAGCAGCATCCTACCTTCTTAGAAGTAATAGCTACTACATGCCTACATGCATACCAAACTTAATACTGACAGTTTTATACTTCCCATCCCATTTAAGCTCAAAGTAATAGTATGAGTTAAGTTTAATTATCAATTCCAAACAAGTTCAGCAATATTAAATGACCTAAGTTGCTAGGAATCTTAATAGCCAGGAGCCTATTATTATTACAAATGTTTAGAAATGTTTTTTTTTATTTTGCTTTTTGATACAGGGCTTCTCTGTAGCTTTGGAGCCTTTCCTGGAACTTGCTCTGTAGACCAGGCTGGTCTCAAACTCACAGAGATCCTGTCTCTTGCTTCCCGAGTGTTTGGGTTAAAGGCCTGCACCACCACCAACCAGTCTAGAAATCTTTTAAAATTAGGAAAATAGTACAACACCTCATTGTCTAAACATCTTCATTACTACTGGACATTTGCATTGGCACATACCAATGTACAGACCAATTTCAGCTTACTAGAACTATTATTAGACATTTTCAAAAGACACTAAAAGTACTTTACCACTAAGATACACCCAGCAGCCTCTTACAAATTTGAGAAAACATTTATATAAGGTAAACTAAACAAGATATAACTCAATCTAATAACCAAATATGTCAAATGCCAAGGTATCTTCAGAAAAGAAGATTCAAAAGATAAGTAATAAATTAACTTCAAAACTTTCAAAGCCACATTTACTCACTAAACATTCAAGTACTGGGGAGGGTTTGTAAATTGTTTCCCCAATTTATCAGTTGTATACATATATCAACAAAAATTCTTTTGTGAATCACACGCATGGTTATAGGAAATAAATACCTGCCATTCCAAATGGCTTTAAGCTTTTCATCTATATTTGCAAGATTAGGGTCTAGAATCAAATGTATTCTCTTTCATTTATAACAAGTCCAGTATGGAGACAGAAAAACACCTACTTTTACTGGAAATTTTAGCTGATTGTAGACTTCTGAAACAAGAAGATTGTGGCTAAGTGTTTTCCTCATCTTCATAATTCGGACAATCGCAGCATCAATTTGGTATTGTCTATCTTGAAATACTCTTTCTGTAGTGCTTGCTTGTTCTTCAACCTAAAAAAATTATCAAATGAAGTCAAACTTAATTATTAACAAAAACTGTACATTAGGGACATAACAGTGCTACTGTTCTAAAGGCACTGACTTATCTAAGTGGGACCTTATAAATACAGATGCAAGAGGAAAAAAACCTTGACAAATATAGCTCCATTCTGTTCTAATCATATTGCCCTGTACCAATAAAGCAAAGCCTATACAGATTAAGAGAAAAATGCCACCTTTGAGAACTGTGGTGATAAGACTCAGTTGGTCAAGTACCTGCCTACAAGCATGAGGACCTGATTTTTAAATTTAGATTTTCATGAACTCATGTAAAACCAGTTCCTTGAACTCAATACCTAGCTGGCCTATCCTAATTAGTGAGTTACAGGCAAAGAGACCACCACAAGAAACAACAAAGATAGTTCCTAAGGAATGATACTGGAAGTTATCCTCTGGCCTAACCTAAAATTTAAAATATTCATACCCATTGAGCCAAAAAATTTACTTCCATAAATTCATCTGAAGAAAAAGATCAAAACAAAAACAAACAAACAAAAGCCAGGCGGTGGTGGCGCACATCTTTAATTCCAGCATTTGGGAGGCAAAGGCAGGGAGATCTCTGAGTTTGAGGTCAGCCTGGTCTACAAGAGCTAGCTCCAGGACAGGCTCCAAAGCTACAGAGAAATCGTCTAGAAAAACCAAAGCAAACCAAACCAAACAAAAAGCAACCAACTATATTGACTGCCAACCCTATTATGTTGATTCCTAAATAAAAAAGAAACATAAAATCAAATACTGAAATGTATTACCTTAGTTAATAGTAATGGCAGCATTAGAAAATTAAACTGTGGGACTGAGAGATGGCTCAGAGGTTAAGAGCACTGGCCTTAACCATATGGTGGCTCACAATCACTATAAAAAATATCTGGTGCCCTTTTCTGGTGCACAAGCAGAACACTGCACACATAAATAAATAAATAAATACATACATAGATAGATAGTAGATAAATAATCAATCTTTAAAAAATTAAACTGTAAATTTTGGGGCTGGAAACATGATTCAAGCAGTTAAGAGGGCCTGTACCATAAAATTCCCAGCACCATTCACAGCCATTCCAGCTCCAGCGGATCCAATGACCTCTTCTGACATATGGACCCCAGGCCTGATGTGATGCAGACACATGGACAGGTAAAACACTCAAGCATATAATTTTTTTAATCTGTAAATTTCTTCTATAAACAAACATAAACCTAATATAGTAGGATGAGAGCACAAAAGGTTTACCGTTTCTTTCATTTGGATTTGATTGATCTTAATCCTGAATAGTTTGTGTTTGAAATCGTCATTACAAATGAATTTGTCACCATCTTCGATATCTTTGCCCTTTGGATTTTTAGCCAGAACTCTAGCTTTGCCACAGGCTAGTGACTGCAGTGTTCTCCTTAATTCTCCATCCTCTGAAAAAATAATGGTTAGTCGTTTATTTGTTAGTAGCAAGTAGAACACTTGATTCAACATCAATTTAATTTTTACACATTCTTTATTAAACTGTTTCCCTCCCCCAAGGTCATCAAAACCTGCTCTTTGTGCTATCCAATAGCATTTTTTCTAGTTGTCTTCTAAAAGCATTTATTGTCATCCTATGAGGACAACTACCACAACTTATGATGCAACATTTCCCTTCTCTCAGGTCAATGACTAAAATGACCCACCTCTTGGCTATTTTATTATCACTCCAGTATGTTGTATTCTCCATTAACCCTCTGTTTCATTGATAATGATACTACTACTAACCTAACCCAATGAAAACCCTAGAATCATCTTTTAAGTCTTCATTCTCCTTCATTTCGCTATGGTTCTAGTAATTTCATTTCTGTTAGAATCATTCTAACAGAAGCCCCTTAGGACTGTATGCCAGAAATATCTCTAGACGAGACTCTTTTTTTCTGTTCCAGATGGCTGGCCCTATCAATGCCAGGTAAGTTGCCCAAATAGTTTATTTTTTTAAGTTATATACTTTGAGTCACTACAGCATAGGCTTTAGCTATATTCATCAGTCTATCTCTACATCTTACCTACTGAGTTTTAGAGCTCACCATTCTAAGCTACAAACTTTTCATGCTTCCTGCCTACAATGCCCAAGTCTTTGTTACACTATTTCCTTTATTTCATGTCTTCCTGCCAACCGAAATTTGAAGGCCCAACTCAAGTCCCACTGCCTTCCCCAATCTTGTTTCTCTTAACACATGTTTTGTTAGCACTACATACTGATACTTACTGGTTTTGAAATTATGAATACAGAGGAGGGAGCTGTAGAGACATCACACCGCTGAAAAGTACTTTCTGGTCTTTCAGAAGACCAGATAGATGTCAGCTCCCAGCACCGACACGGTGACTCACAACCACCTCAAGTTCCAGGAGATACAATGTCCCCTTCTGGCCTCAACAGGCTCCTGCACATGTGTATTATACTCACACAGGTTCACAATACACACATAAAGAAATGAATGAATCATTTTAAAAAGGTCTACAGGAGAGGATTACTTCCTGCTATCTCCCTGAGCTCTGAACACAGTGACTACAACACAGAGCAGAGAACTGCAATTGCTTGCTACTTGACAGATACAATACAAACCTATCCCAGTAGCTTGCTTGATCTCTTCTAAACTGAACTCCTCCCCTTCATTAAACATTAGCAGCACCAGGGTTTGAAAAAGAGAGACCTGAAGTTCTTTTTTGCCCTGTTAAAAGACAGAAGTTAGCCTATTAATCAAAAAAATCTTATAGGAAAAGCATTTTTAAGATTTATTTAAATTTTTTTTTCATTTTATATACAAACCACAGTTCTCCCTCCCTCCTCTTCTCACCCTTTCTCCCCACCTTGCCCCACCCAACTCCCATCAACTCCTCAGAAAGGGCAAGGCCACCCATGGGGAGTCAACAGGAAAAGCATTTTTAATTAGTGAGTTAAGAAGCAGATTAACAGTACCAAAACTCTGCTTCAGGTATCAATAAAATGTGCACTTTGAAGTTTAGGTATGATTCCACAGAAAACAAGGTGAAGGATTAGTTTGCCTATTAATAGGTTTTTTATAATCCTTATTAAAACCAAACAAAGTAATGAAAATAACTCAGTCCGCTGTGTATCATTATAAATATTCACGATAAGCAGCAAGGAATTACTATTCTAAATGCATTTGTGAGACAAGGTTTCATGTAGCCCAGGCTAGACTTAATTGCTTTTTAGCCAAATATGTGTTTGAACTCTCAATCTTCCTGTTTCTATCTCCCAAAGATTACAGCCCTGTGCCACTATGCTCCACTTTCAAATGGATTTTGACTTGGTTAAGATCAATAATGAACAGCTGTAGGAATTTTTAAAGATAGACATTGTTTGCCTTAATCTCCCACTCTGTTCTCTAGCATCCAGTAACATAATTTCTGACAAGATAACGTGAACTCTGCATCCACAGCTAGAGAAAGATTATTGCTTTTAATTTTAGACAAGAGCCAACTCAATTGATGAAAAGGTGATCATTTTAAAAAACACACAGTTATAACAAACTATCACTGTTGCCATGTGGTGTCACAGTCACATTTATAAAACAGCAGCCTGAATCTTCCAAACAAGGAAGATGAAGGCAGAAATTAAGTTTTGGGAATATCCACTTACCTCTTTAAATTCAGCTTTTAGCACACAGTGTCCCAAAGTTGACTGCCACTGGAGTTTCCTGCCACTGTGTTTGCCTAAGTAAAATGTCTTGAAAATTTCCTGAAGCTTTACCATCTAAAGCAAATAAAAGTGTTTCTTTAAGCTGCATCTGTAATACCACCTTCAGTACTTTTTAAAATTTATATTCATTATTGCCATGTTCATGAAGGTCAGAAGACAACTTTCAGGTGTCAGTTCCCTTCTTCCACTTTGTAGGTCCTGGGGATTGAACTTCAGAGCTGAAGCTTTGGTGGCAAGTAGGTGGCTTCACCCCTGGGCAACTTCAATGACTTTCCTCTCACCTCTCTTAACCCCATCTGAAATAACTTCTGATAGCTTTCATGATTATCCAGTATCAATCACTTTAAGGTAAAAATATACCCAATGTAACAGGGCTTAGCAATCTTTACACTCTTTTAGCTCTTCTACTCTATTTAATCATTCCCTCACTTCTGGTGACTTGTGCTTCTATTGATTCTACTGATTCCCTTCTCTCACTGCCATTTCTGCCCAAGTTTCTTTTGTAGGTCCTCTTCTTACTATCTGTTAAATGTGAGCCTTTCTAAAATTCAAGTTCTGCCCTTTCTCTTTATCTTCACCATATTCTTCCCTTATTGAGGGAAATCTACTCTCTGGGCTGTCCAAGATACTTTCATAGAGGACTCTCAGTATCTTTCTCTATTCAACCTTCTAGGTTTTGGTCCTGAGTGGGACTGTTTCCAAGGCATTAGGGGATACTCAATTATCCATCATATTCACCAGTCCTGCCTTAAGGTGAAATATGGGCAACATTTTTTGACAGCTAGGAAGATTAAGGGGTCATAAACTAAGAAACAGATGAATTGGGGAAAATGGCACTAAATTTGGAAACATAACTTCATTAATGTGCTCAAGTGAACTTGGAAATTGAAGTAAAAGAATAAATTAACACTCATTCTGTTGATATGTTTGCTATTGTAAGTCTTTAAAAGGCACATATTTTCAAATGAAAAGCATAAAAAAGGTGTGATTTCTATACCTATAGCTTAGGTCTGAAACAGTTAATCTTACCTCTGGCGGCAAATGGACCTCCATAGGTACATATGTTGGCCAGTAACCCATTGTCAGGATATTCACAGTTAATTCAATATTGCCAGGTACATTCTGGTTCTGCATATACTATAAGAAGATCAATATATACACTGAGATCAACATATATACTGAGAAGTATACATGTCATACCATAATATTGACTTTTTTTGTTTTTTTCAAGACAGGGTTTCTTTGTAGCTTTGAAGTTTGTCCTGGAACTCACAATGCAGATCAGGTTGTCCTTGAACTCAGAGTTCTCTGCCTCCCAAGTGCTGGAATTAAAGGCGTGTGCCACCACTGCTCAGTTTGATGCATTTAAGAATTTCCTTATTCTAAAAATGTGTGAATACTAACCATCCTGAAAATAAAGTCAATTAACTATTAAGACTTGAAGGTTACACAAAATGGAGTAGAAAAATATACAGGTGGCTACTTTGATATACTGGCATACAAAAATCCCATGAAAACATCCTAGGCATTATTAACTCAACTTCTCACATATAGCTAGGCTGTTACAGAATCTCTTCTCCATTCTTTTCCCCCAATGCCACCTGTAGTCCCCACCTTTGGAAACCCCTACATGGATTGGAACACCTTGCAGCAACTCCCACTCCTCACCCCACCAGCCAGCCCAAGTGTCTGGTTTTTCAACTGCTCCATTCCCTGTTTGAAGGTGGTGACATGAAGTGCGAAAGGAAGAAGAGGAAAGGCAAGGCAGATAATCCTATTTGGCAGATACTATAAGATCCATGATCCTACTGACTGAACTTTCTTGAGTCCTTCAGTTTTATTTACCACCTTCAATACAGTGATCAAAATGCCATTACCGAAACTCTGAGACTATAAAATCTAATTTGCCATCACTATTACCTAGTTGTTGCTACTGCTGCTGTCTGAGACAGGGTCTCACTCTATTGCCCATATCTATTTCAGCATTCAAAGCAGCCGAAGCTGCAGTTATAAAAACTACATCTAGCTATGTTCTTAAAATATTTTAAAATAACCTTCTATCAATTCTATGTCTTCAAAAACTATAGCTTCAGCTTCTCACCCCAAATGTCCCCAGAGGTATTATATATACCACCCCCACCTTTTATCATCTAGCCTCTCTCCCATTACAAGCTCTGAAGATGCAAATCCTCCAACTGATTAGACATCAAAAAAGCGCCCAATCTTATAGTCTAGCTATAGTTCTTCTTACGCTAACTTTAGACTAATACATTTTACTTGTATTTCTGTCTTATTCTTGTTTGTTTTTTGTTTTTTTGAGACAGGGTTTCTCTGTAGCCCAGGCTGACCTTGAACTCACAAAGCTCCTTCTGCCTCTGCCTCCCTAGTGCTGGAACTAAAGGCGTGTACCTCCACTGCCTGGCACTCTAGATATTTATTAAGACTAAATCCTGACTTAGGTCAAACATACTTACATTTTTTGATGATCTTTTTCTTCTACTGTACTGTTTAAGCTGCTATGAAGTTTTTTTGTAAAAAAATATGTTTCTATTTATCCTCTTCAATATGGAATGCCACAAAAACTTAACTCAAATATCCTTAAGTTCAAGGAATTAAGATTTTAACTCACTTTTACCTGTTTGAACTGAATCATGATGTCTTTTGAAAGTTCCATGTCTTTAAACATCCCTTCAAGCTTGCTGGTGAATGCAGCTCCACATTCTATTGAAGATGTTTGTATAGTTATAATATTTCAAGGTAGTACAAACAAAGAATTTAAAAATTAGAAAATAAAATGCAAATCTTACTTGGGCGTAAAATATGACCTGTAACATTTGGTAAGAATGAAAAGAAATTCTTACCCCCAGTGTGTGCCCTAATTCAGAGGCAAGCTCTTTAATCCTATAGCAAGCAACCTTATCCACTTTCAGTTATTTCAGGAACATTTTATACACATATACAGAAGAATAATTCTTTATCTTTACAAAAAGTCAACAATTTTGGACATTAACAAGAGGCTAGGATCCTCAATAATTTTACTTAAAATTTATGGGTTTGTGTGTGTGTGAGGGTCAAGGATGTGTGTACAGGCGCAGAAACCCATTCATGCATGTAGAAAGTCAGAGGACTGGCTGTCCTGCTCTACCACACTCTACCTTATTCCTTTGAAACTGAATCTCTCATCGTATCTAGGAGCTAGGTTGGCATCCAAGAAGCCCCAGTGATCCTTGTCTCCCATTCTCACCTAACTCCTAGTCACAGGGGTTACACATATACACATGGCCTTTTTACCTCGGTGCTGGGGAATTATTTATTTATTTCTCAAGACAGGATTTCTCTGTGTAATAGTCCTAGCTGTCTTGGAACTAGCTCTTATAGACCAGGCTACTCTCAAACTCAGAGATTCATCTGCCTCTGCCTCCTGAGTGCTGGGATTAAAGGTGTGCACCACCACCACCTGGCTTGCTGGGATTTAAACTCAGGTCCTCATGCTTGTGCAGAAAGCGCTCTTACCCACTGAGCCACCCTCCCCCTCCCACACCCCCTTAGCTTATGTTTTCATCATGTGTATATGAATTGATTAACAAGAAAGCAATCAATGAATATAGTACAATTAATCCAGCATTTCCTTCAAATATTAAAGAAAGGAAAAATTGAAATAATAAAAAAGAGAATGGCAAACATACCATGTTTCAGTTTAGACAGCATTGATTTTTCAGCATCTACAGATGCACTCTTGCCAACTAATAGGCGTTTGGCTAAATCTTTCTTATAGAAGGCCTCAAAAACATCTTTGCCTATATTAAATAAAAAATATAACACTCATGATAAGCCAAGTAAAGTTTAACAAACGGGCTTCAAAAAGCTTAATCACAGCACCTCGAGTTATTTTACTTTATACATTTCATTCAAGTTTATTAAACTTAAGAACACTGGAGGTCTATGCCAGACATTTCAAAAGTTATTTACTGTAAAACTATTAATAAAAATATTAACTTTTCTTCAGAAAAAAAACTTTAGTACACTGGTACTGGTTAGCACCAAAATTCAAGAGATTTAAAACAAGCAGCAAAATCCCAGCTTTTTAATAGTGCAAAGGGCAAAGCACAAGGCAATTTAGTCACATTCTTCAACTATTTTTTTTCCTCAGTTTTTCGAGACGGTTTCTCCATGTAACATGGCTTTCCTGGAACTCGCTCTATAGATCAGACTGGCCTCAAACTCAAGAGATCTGCCTGCCTCTGCCTCCAGCGAGCTGGGATTAGAGGCTTGTGTCATCACTGTCCAGCTTCCTCAACTCTTCTTAAGGAATTAAAGATATGCAATGAATAAAATGCAATCTCCAGCCCCTAACAATCTCTCCAGGTTATATAAATGTTTCTAGATCCTCTAGGAATGCTTTGTTTTTCATTTGTTTTGAGACAAGGCCTTGCTATGTTGCCCCAGTTGCCCTGATTCTCACTATGTAATCTATGCATCAATGCTGCCTCAGCTTTCTGAATTCTAGACTATAGGTATCTACCACTATGTAGCTCAGAGAGTTTTGTTTTAAAAGAAAAACATGAAAGCAGTAATAACCAACACTTACCATAGATAAATCTAAATATAATCATTATTTTATCCAGCATTTTCTCAAGCTCTTCATCTGTAGCTTCTTTATTGCCAGCACGAAGTTTTGAATCTACATACTTAGCTAAAATGGAGAAACAACATTGCTGTTTAGTGACCATGGGTGTCTAAAAGGTGCTGACCACTACAATATCAAACAGGACTATAAAATACTCTTCAGCATTTCTGCTATATGTACATGCATTTTATGTCTCCTATATAAGGGAGATCAAGTTAACTATCAATATCATGGGGCTAATAAATACCACAACCTAATAGCATTAAGTCTGACTACAGACAGAGTATACTTTCTGGTATAATGATATCAAAATGGGGTATTGAAGGACTACATATGTAGCTCTGTGGTAGAGTACTTGCCTATCATGTACAGGACTCTGGGTTCAAACCCTAGTACTTCAGAGAAGAGAAAAAAGAGAAGAGAAAACAGAGAAAAGAGAAGGAGGAAAAGGAGGAGGGGGGGAGAGAGAGGGAGGGAGAGAGAGGGAGAGAGGGAGAGAAGAAAAAAAGAAATTTTACACAGATGGTCAGCATTCTTAAACATTAAATTTCAAGCGGCCCTTTTCCTGTAGCTGTAACTAGAGACCTTTAGAAAATAGTACTCTGCCCCATTTATAAATCACTATAGGCTTGGAAAGCACAGAATCAAGCTTGCTCACTAAAAGTAAACAGGGTCCAATGTTCTATCTCACAAAGAAAATATATCTTGTTTAACATGAAGGCTTTGAGAATCTATTTATCTTGAAGGAATTTATATCTTACACCCATGTCCTTAGAGACAATTTCAGATTTGGTATTACTACCTAAGCAACATCAAACATGTAAGATATGGGTTTAATATGGTTTTACCTCAGAGAAAATGTTCTAAGACTGTGAAACATACCTATCAGTTCAGCTGGTTTATTTGGTCTTTTATTAATGAATGTTTCAAATGCTTCTTTCATAGCATTGATAAATTTTTCATTTTTCAGAAAACAGGTATCAATTATATGGTCAACTTTATCTTTAAAGTCCAACAATTCTTGAACCATGGTTTTATCTTTTTCAGGATTAATAACAATAGTACTTCCAAAAGCCTGAAAATGAAAATGGAATGAGAATAATCACCAAATCATGTTCTAAGTTGGCACATGTATTTAACAATCTTAAAAAGGTACAGCTGTCTTTGAAGGAAAAATACTTAAACAGGCAATATTCACTCATAAACACAAAACTGAATAACCATTGGGTACATATGATATCATAATGGGGTGTCATCACGACTCTAGAAGCTTTTTCTTATGGTTAAGGAAGTCAGATCTGTACTTTTAAAAATAGGAATGTGACAAGGAAGGGAGGGAAGAAAGATGTGTGGTTCAAACTTGTTAGGCCCTAGACTTTATTCTAACCAAATGACTACAGAATGCTAACAATCTTTTAATTTCCCATATTCACTGATTTAAGTCTTAAGAGCTAGAAATCCCAACCAATATCACTCAAATTTTATTGCTGATATGTCACAAAGCTACATTCTCAGGCTGATATTTCAAATTTTTTATTTTTTAAAATTCCTTCCTTAAAACTGAATAGAAGACCCGAATATCAATCCACACATCTTTGAACACCTGATATTTGATAAAGAAGCAAAAAAATATCAAATGGAAAAAGAAAGCATATTTAACAAGTGGTGTGGGCATAACTGGATATCAACATGTAGAAAAATGAAAATAGACCCATATCTATCACCATGCACAAAACT
>LOJH01029430.1:0-17425 GCA_001685095.1 Ellobius talpinus
AAGAAAGAAAGAAAGAAAGAAAGAAAGAAAGAAAGAAAGAAAGAAAGAAACCCTGGACTTCCACTAACAAAGAGATCAGGAAATACCATTGAGATTCAGATTAAGATAGCTATGAAAGTTAATATTTTATTTTTCTTTTGTTTTCTCTTTTGATCACTGGTATTTCCTTTCTTCCACTTCTCTCACCTTTCTTTCAAAATAATTTATTAATGGGCAAACTTATTTCATAAATTTAGATCTTTATCCCTTTCTAACATTGTAGACTCTCCCCTAAGTGTTTGTTTAACAACATCCCACAAATATTTTATGTGTTGCATTTTATTTTCCTGTAGTTAAAAGATTTTTTTAAAAAATCTCTTTTGATTTCTTTTTATTTGGGAGGCTTGCAAGCTTTTCAGAATGCTTTTTAGTTTCTGAGTATTTGAAGAAATTTTTCCCAGAGATCTTTATATTGCTGGTCTCTCTCTTATTGATGCTGTGTGCAGGGATGGGGTGCTTTCTGTGCCTGTGGTGTCAATACTTATCTTTTTCCTTTTGAGACTCTGTAATCCAGAATATGGTCTATTTTGGTAAACGCTCTACGCATACATGCCTTAAAAAATTACATTGGCTGCTGTCATTGGGTGGAAAATAACATAAATGTCCACAAAGTCAGTTGATTAACAGCATTGCTCAAATCTCCTATGTTTCTACTGACTTTGTCCATTCTATTTTTGAGAGAAAAATATTCGGGTAGCATCTCTCTATTGAGTTACATATATGAAAATTGAGAATCTGTCTACTAGGAAGAAAGAAGAGCCATCTGGTTCTCTCAAGGTAAATTTACTAGTGTGACAGGTAACAACTCTTAACTTTCGGGGAAGGGGATAGAATGTGGTCACTGGTTTGGATCTCGCTGGGTCTGGATGCTGATAAAGAGCACGGACGCTGTCTCTGTGTAGCATCTTTGCTGAGGATGCCTGATTCATAAACACTAAGTGAGCAGTGACCATCTGAAATGATCGCAGAAATGTAACTTTTTATCCTCTTTTCAGATGAAGTGTTTCAGTGACTCAGCTGGATGCAAATGATTCGTTAGAAAAAAACAAAAGAGCAGGGGCCACACCACGGTGTTGGCTTTCTCCTCTCAGAAGCACTAGTTTGCATTTCCCCTCGATTTTTAGTGATTTTTTTCATCCCTGTCTATTCTAAAGCATCAGTTTGAATGTGACGAGGAACACTATCCCTCCAGGCAACCCCAGGAAGCTCCCACAAGGTGGGGGACGATAAAGCAGGCAGATACTGGGCTTCAGGTTCTTCAAGGAAGGTAGGAAAGATATTTGCTGATGCAGCCCATTTATTGAAAGGAAATGCTTATTTTTGGATAACGTGTATTTATAATCTTTATAAATTTAGCCTAAATTCAGGATGAGTAGTTTCTATGAAAACCTCATGGATTTGAGAGTAACTATCAACCTTGGTACCACTGAGGCACGCAGCTCTTCTGGTTTTATGACAGCCACTCAGCAATGGCACACCATCTCAACCATCCCTAAGCTCTCCTTTTGGACCCTCTGGATCCTCTGGAGGGCACAGAAGTATTCTAATGATCTGTGGGGAACAAAACTCAAGTAAGCAAATAAATGATGCTTTTGTGCAGTTTCCAAGGATGAAGATCTGTAATTTTCATTAGACTCTAAAAAGGATGTGTGGAGATAGGAGATCCAAAAATGCTGGAGGCTTCTTGCATGAATAAGCATTTCTCTTCAAGTATATAGAAAATGTTTAATTTGCTCAGTAAAGGTAATAAAATTTAGCTAATAAATGTAATTTAGTGAACATTTCTAACATCTATTTGAAATGTTAGTGGTAGAATATAAACTTGGAATTGACTGATACAATCTTCATATTAATACAGATTTCTGCAAGCAAGAACTATGGAATAAAGCATTAATTAATTAAAATATTCAAATATTCAAACTCTTCCAAACATTCAATTTTTCACTTATAAGAACAAATGAAAAGAAAGAAAATTATTACTGATTAGTGGAAGCAACTCTCTGAATTTCAGTAGGTCAGAGATTTGTGTTTTGGTTTCTCCTGCTCAGAGCTATGGATAGAAAGATGAAGCATAAAGTGGTCCAGAGTCATCGAAGATAACTTGTTTCTAAGGAGACAAACTGAGTTGGTGTTGATTAGAAATAGAGCAAGAGAAAGGAAAAGGAAAGTCTCTAGTTATTTCACATCGAATGAGAAAACAAGACTTTGCTCCCTGAACAGCAGCTGAACAAGGCTTCACAGCAAGAATCTATCTGCAACTCTTTAGCTCATAGCTTATGTGTTCTTCATTGGCTTCTTAGAGGAAGGGAAGGTTTCAGGAGAGGAAGGGCTTATCTTCTTAGGGCTCTGTATGCAGAATGAAACCATGAGCTTGGTAGGATCAGTGAATAGATGGTTATCAAAAGGGTTATGAAAAGGCAGGCGGAGGGAGAAAAGGATGTGTTGGTGAGGTTGATGGTACAAAATTGTGCTTCGATAGGGTAGATAGATCCTGGAGTTCTACTGCACAGGAGGAGGCCGAGAGTCAATACAAGTGTACTATATATTTCAAAATAGGAAGAAGAAGGAAATGTTTTCAACATTTCCGCCTGGACATATTTGATGTGATGATATGTAAATTATTATGGTTTGATTATTATTCAGTATATGAGTGTATCAAAATGTATTATTATTTACCCTAGTTATGCATGATTATTGTGTCATTTAAAAATAATTTCAGACAAAGATCTGAGTTTAAGTCAAACAATTAGAGAAAGCACAATGCCAAGAAAAGCACCAGCTTCATGATACTTCTCCATAGGAGCACTGCTTCTAGAGCACTCACTCTGTGTCTGACACCAAGCCATCCTATGCTCCTTCATCCCCCAATTGTTGACTGGGGTTTTCTGTCCTGCCCATTTTCTGCAGTCATTAAGTCCCAAAGAAATCACACAGAGGTCAACATTAATTATAAACTTATTGCTTAGTATCTCAGGCTTCTTATTAACACTTAAAACATATATTAGCCCATAATTCTTGTCTGCATTAGCCATGTGGCTTGGTACCTTTTTCAGTGAGGCAGTCACATCTTTCTGGCTCTATGCCTGGCTTCCTCTATGTCTAGGTGGCAACTGCAGACTGACTTTTTCTCTTCCCAGAATTCTCCTGTTCTCATTGACCTGCCTATACTTCCTGCCTATACTCCACCTCTACTTCCTGCCTCGCTACTGGCCATTCAGCATTTTATTAAAATACAATTGACAGGGTGCAGACCATTGTCCCACAGTACCCATTGGGGGAGTAAAGCACTGTCATTTTCTCATGGGGAACAGTGGGTGTTACTTCTACTTTTCCTAACCTGAAAACCCTGTAAATGTGCTGGGCAGCTGAAAATCAACCTCAACCCTCAGTACCCCTGCAGATGCACACACAGAACACAAACACTGTATTAGTTAAGCTTCCCTTCTCAAAATACGTGTAATGAGAAGAATCCCTGAAAACCACCGAGTGAGGCCACTTTTCCCAGCATACTTTTTCTGGCTGACATGATTGGGGCTGATTCTGTCCTGTGGTCTTGGAATACCAAGTTTCCACAGTCACACGGTGAAGCCTCATGGTTATGAATACTCATTGCTGTGTGTGCACGGCACTGTCTGCTACTCAAATCCCCTTCCACTGTGTATGTCTGCAGTCTGGAAATCAATTCTTTGTCAGCTTCATTTTCTCGGATGAGAAGAGGCCATTTCATGGCATTCTGTGGAGTGACGAAAGAGAACTGAAAATCCTGATAGCTGCTTCTCATTCCTTTTCTGCTCATTCCTTTCCTCCCATGCCCAGGCTGTTCTATAGGAATGGCCAAGCTGAAACAGGGGCTGTGAAGGAAATGACCCCGGTGCCATTCTTTTGGCAAAGATAACAATAATCTCTAGCCATCATACAGATGTTCCATTGATTTAAAGAAATTAAGTCTGGATTTTTCAAACGTTCAAATTTGGTTTTATTGTTTGACCCAGGGTCTCACAGTATAGTTCAGGCCATTCTGGTTGTTCAGTGAACAACCCAGGCTGGGCTCAAACTTCTGGAAATCCTTCCTGCTCCAGCTTCCTGCATGCTAAGATTAAAGTCATGAGCCAACCCTCCAGGCTTCATAAATGTTTTTAATAACATATTTTGCAAGTGCAGTCCACCCTCTAATTATTTCACATGTCCTTTAATCTCAATTTTCATTCATTCTCTTTGAACACCACCCTATGTTTATGCTGAAGGATTCTGTTTGTTGTCCCACAATAGGAATTGGCTGGTTACATCTCTGGGTACTATTTCTTTATTCCCAACCTTTCTGATCATTTGCATAGACATATTTGTTTGGATTTGAGTGTTCTTTCTTTGTCATGCCTCATTCCAAAGGTATCTGGGTACTCCTCCACTTAGCGGTACCCCGAAGTCACTTTCATTGTATTGGTAGCTACCATAAGTCAATGTTTGGATCATTAACTCTTGAACGATTCAAATGATATTATTGTAATTCTATCTCTTTTTCATTAATTAGGGGGACACTGTTGTAAAGAGAAACCTACCACACTAACTATTTGGTTGCTCAGTGATACAGTTCACACAGGAAAGGCAACATGTCTACTTGATTTTTCTCTAGTTTAGCAGGTTTCAAAATTGTTGGTTCTAGGTATCCTTAAGCCCAGTTGCACATTTTAATATATGATTTTAAAAGACTTTTTAATTTTTATGGCTATAAATATTTTGCCTGAATGTATGAAAGGCACTGTGTTTGCATTTTGTGTCTTTAGAGGTCAGAAGAAGACACTGGGGTTCCTGGTTCTGGAGCTACAGATGGTTATAAGCTGCCGCGTGGGTGCTGGGAACTGAACCCACATCTTCCGTTGAACCAGCAAATGTTCTTAAACTTGTAGCCATCTCTCTGATATCTATTTTTTTATCTGCATGAATTTAAAGATCGTTGGTCTATTTTAACCTATTGTAGATGCAGTTCCCCTCACAATGTAACTTCCCATCTGGATGGTCGGCTTTATGAATTGTTTTCCACATGTGCCTGCTGATTTTTGTAGAGTAACTACATGGCTTGATAAAATGCTGTAGCCTTACCTTGAACATTTCCTCTTAAGTATGAGGAGTGCTCAGTATTTCCAGGCCTTCCTACGGCTTTTCATTGCACGCAGTTAAGAATTACATTCTGTTTAATTTGTTTGTAAAATCAAATGCATGATGACTCCATCCATGAGTTCTCTAAACCCAGCTCCATTTTCTTGTGTGATTGACAACTCTCTTTCCCCTACACAGAGAAGCCTGGGTCTTAAGGCTGCCATCATTACTTCTCTCAATGCTGTGACAAAACACAAGACAGACACATCTTCTGGGGAAGAAAATGACTCCCAGGGGAAACCATCATCCTGGCAGTAAAGATATGGCAGAGCTTTCAGAGTTGAACTTCATGGCTGGACTCTCCACACCTTGACAGACTGAGAAGCAGAGAGTGGGGACTGATACTCATCTAATTTTCTCTTTTCCTTTTTTTATTCAGTCTGAGTCCCCAGTCCAGTCATTGGTTCCACCCATGTTTGGGGTATATCTTCCCTCTTTAATTAATCCTCTAGAATAGCCTTCACTGAACCATTCAGGAGTGCGTCTCCTAAGGGATCCTAAATTCAGCCAAGATAACAATTGAGATTAGCCACCACACCTGTGAGAATAGAATGAACCTATCAGACAACTCTGGTTAAGTTTTATCTTAATGCCACACACAATAAACTTATGATAAGAAAGATATGAACGTGAGCTCAACACTGTGGTTACCATAAATTGTTTAGAATATTTTAATTTTTCCATCTGCATTTCTTTATGTTCTTGGAGTTTATCCCACTAGGGAGAGCCCTATAAGGACTCTGGGTTTGTTTATATAAGGGACCTATGGTGGAAGGAAGCTGTAGACCTCACCAGAACAGGCCTGTCACACATCGACTGTTTTGAGCCTCTGCTTTGAAGTAGAAATAAGCAAGAAAGTCTCGCACTTCATCTCTGGCTATTTTACATGTTTGCCTGAGAAACTCCATTTTAGTGGCATGGTTCTCTATCTGCTTTGAGCTGGCCTCCAATGCCCAACCCAGGAAACTGAGAAATCCTATCTTGCATCAAAGAGGGAGGGAACATTCTATTTTCATCTTCATCCAGTTCAGATTAAATTTGTATTTGGAAAAAAATGAAAGAATCACTATTCTTCAAATAAGTCTGTAATTCACAAATATGGTAGCTACTAGCCTCCAGTCTAGTCCCAGCTTCTGGAATCAGAGCCTAGAAACATACACAGCCATTAAGTGCTCAAGAAGCTCCAGGCTAAGGTTGGTGGTCTTGTCTTGTCTCATTGTTGTTCTTATAGCTTCTAAAACTGAGGTATTTCTGTTGACAATTTGAATTTGCTGAGCTCAAAAGCAGGGCACAGCTATTGGTCATTGACGCCTCCAAGGAAGTAGTTCTGTGGGATCAGAAGTACCCACTCACACAGAAAAGAACTGTGTGTTTTGGAGACACCATCAGATCTCTGGATCAGGTTCTTGGGTTCTGCAACAATATATTTCAACTCTCCATGGCCCAGTATCTGTCACTTTTCTGGCATGGCATGGCATGACCCTGACAGGACTTGAAAAGTCACGTATCCCAAAACCCAACATCTCTTCAGACCCAAGAAAAAACATTGAGCCCCTTTGGGCCATGACATCTAGTAGCTAAAATGTACAATGGGAGTCAGAGATAGGAAGGAAATGGAAGCAGATATAGGAACAGAAGATTTAAGTGTGGCTGACCCTCCTCCACGGTAGGGCCAGCCCCTTCCACATGCGCATGCTGTGTACCTGGATAACTGAGGTGATTCCATTGGACTGTTCCATCCCAGCTTTTCACCATCCTCTGGATGGCTGCTGAAATGACACCTAACTTTCATGTTGTTAGAACCGAAGGAAAGCGCCAGACTTGCTGCCATTGTTTATCTCCTCTGCCTGTGCTTGCATCTCACCCCGTCTTAGCCCAGGATCCCATGTACTTCCTCAGCTGCTGTGGGATGGAGTCCTGACTCCACAGCTGTGTACCTGAGACTTCCCTATGCCAACTGCCTGTAGGTCCCTGGCTGCACAACCAGATTGTAGGTCTGCCTCCCAGACATGTCTTCCATGTAATACTTTTTTGTGAACATGCCCTGACTTTGTCCATGGTGCTTCAGGATACAGTGGCATTCTCAACATTTTCTTGATCACCCAATCCAGGGTGGTGCAGAATTCCTCGGAGGCACAGCACAGACCGTCTTTTCCATGCTCATCAACTCCATAAGACTCCCTGTGCACTCATGTGTCTTGTTAGCATTTCATGCCTGCAAACAGTGTGTCGTGTTTAATATTTGCATGTGTTTTCTTTGACCTCAAGGTGACTTATAAACCTTCACGAGTCAATGGCTGTGCATCCTCTGTCGCTGAAAGGAGAATCTCTGCAGTTAATCCTCTGTCTTTACATAACCATTTATCCATAAAAGAAAAATCCTTGACATCTCAGTGTTCATTGTATGGGAGAAAGTTTCCTGTTGTTTGGGAATTTCCAGTAGTACAAATAACAAAGTTCTATAATCCCAAGTACCCAGCTGAACCAAATTATTTTAGAAGGAAATGTCCTCTGGGGCTTTAATAGCTCTGTTCCTACATTCAACACCTTAACATCTCATTCTCTTCTAAGTGTGTTTTGTAAATATGACCATTGGCTCTAAGATGATGGGTGAGGAAGAAAGAGAGGGTGAACAATTGTGGTAAACTGGCATCATTTCACCCTCTGTGCAAATGGTGAGGGTTGCAACTGCATCCAAAATCACACCAAGTAACAGAGACGCTACACTCTAAGTGGGCGGTTCCTGCGAGAACTGGGAAACAGGCATGGCAGGTTTTTGGAAGGAAGGCCACTTAGCTCGCAGAGGAAGTAAAGTCATTGGCCTGCCCCTTATTGAGTGGTGAAGCTGTAGATAGGCACAAGTAAGGAGATTGGATCAACAGTGGAGCAAGTAACAGGGACAAGCATATGTGAGCTTCATCTAAGTCCACTGAACAGGCATGGTCCCTGGTACTGAGCCATCTTGCTGCTACCTCCTATGCCGTGGTGACACCTAGCATAAAAGATTAGATAAGAAACCATTGAGGGGTTGTGAGGATATCAGCCTGGGGCAGATTTCCTCTGTGCAGAATGTGGACATATTCAGTGCCCCAGAGAGCTTAACACATGGTTCCCATAGGGCAGTGCAGAGCTGGAAATCTTGCTGTCTGAGGGCAGCAGGAGTCCAAGCAGGCAACACCAGCTTCATCTAAAGGAACAACTCTGTGGCTTCCTCCTACTCATTGTAATCCCCATTTGAGCCCACGGAGAAAAGGGGTGCACTCGGGGGAAGGAGGAGGAAGACTGAAGAGACAGACCATCTTCCCTCTCCTCGCAGGCTTAGGTCTGAACTGTGGAAGTGGGAGCTGTATCATAGTCTTCAATTAGAAACTCACTTCCAATTGAGTGTGTAAGTTGGGAGTGGTGAGCTAGAATACATCTTCAAGGCATGCACAGGGGACAAAGGATAACTGGAGAGAGCATTGCTCAATCTGTCAACTGCAGATAAACTGTCACATGCTTTCAGCGCGCATTCAGTGCATTCGACCAACACACAACCCCGGCAAGATTGATTGCGTCAGGATATAGATGCCTTTAGTCTTCTCTCCTTCCCTCCCTCCTTTCTCATGAACTCTGGGGCTGGAATTATACCAAAGGAGCTGATGGACTACGAGCTACCTGGCACCCCCTTGATACAGAAGGTTGTCAGTGAGAAATGAGTCTTCAAGGTCATGGCTTTCATACATTTTGCTCCAAAATGCAATCTTTATAATTTGGTTCCAAAACTGCACAGAAGATATTTAAGGGACACAACAGTAAATAGAAAAGGAGCTAGGTACATATAGTTTGGTTCAAAGACTCCAAGTTTTTTTTCATCATTTTTATAAAGAAAATATTTTGTGGTTTGGAGTATTTCAAATCCAGTGGCCTAACTTCCCTCCTGACCCTATGTACGTTTCTACCTGTCCGTGAAGCTGCCACCACTTACAACAGTCGCCATGAAGAGTGATAATTCCATGTGCCAGGCTCTGTGTCAGGCTGGGTACAGAGAAGAGAAAAGTGCAATTGTGGGTTGATTTTGTGACTCTTCTCTTTGTGGGGTTTTCAAAGTGTCGCAGGCAGCTCAGGGACGCAAGATGATGACAATGTTTCATGCTACTCAGAAATTCCATTTCCTGCCCTGGAAACCTTGGTGTACAAAACACACTGCCACTTATCTAAATACAGATTTTATTTCAAGAAAGTTGTATAAAAACTCAACTTTATATATGTAAATATTATATATTGAGTCCATAAATGAAAATGGACCTTTTAAAATTATTTTTACCTGGGAAAAATGTTCTGCCTAAGTTGAAGGGAAGGAGGGAGCAGAAATATGTTCAGGTAAATCCAGATGGCCCTGGCTTCCTGTCTGATTAATGTTCCCCTAAGTGGTTTTATGGGAAGGGATAAACTGACATTTCTACACATTACTTAATATCAGCAGGGGTGCAGATAATTGATCCTTAACACATTTGCCATGGGCTGGAGGTTCTTGAAGCTTAGGTTGCTGCAGTTTCACCCAAGTTTCCTCAGTCTTCTCCAAACCCTGCAGGTGCCTGCAGTAGAACTCTTTGGTTCGTCATAATGGAATTTTCCCATGCTACTTAGAATTTAGGGCACGTAAAATTGCAGAGTGAGAGAGAGCCTATCGACTTAGCGTCTATGGGAGAAGCATCCTGCTCAGGTGAGCAACAACCAGTCTCGGGAAGGACAGACTTAAATGAAGAGAACACTAAGGTCCCCTGGCCACACAGTTGAGCTGTAAAGAAAATGTGCTGAGGAAGAAATCACCTCCACTGGGAGCCAGACATATTGATTCATCCATTGGCACTAAAGAGAAAATGGAGAAAAAAGAACATGTCATTTTCCTTCTTTGGAAAATGGGTTTTTACCTGACCAAAGGGTAAACAGCAGGAAGCTTAGACTTCAGAAAAATGCACAATTTTCCATCACTGATTTGAGTTCCCTCTTCTCTCCCATCTCTTTGCTTCTCTCTCTCCTTCCTTTCATGGTGTGTGTTCATCTTCACCTATGTGTGATGCAGATGTGCATGTCTGTGTGTGTGAAGCCTGCGCTTAACAGAGAGGTTGATTATCTTCCTCTGTCATGCTCTAGAGCGTGTGCGTGCAGTGTGTGTGTGTGTGTGTGTGTGTGTGTTTGTGTGTGTTAAGGTCTCTCAATGAGTTGAGAGTTTGAGGCTTCAGCTAGACTAGTTAGCCAGAGTCCCAGGAACCCTTTGTCTCTGACTCCTGGGCTCTGGGCTTACAGATGCTTGCCACTGTACCTGGATTTTCATGTGAGTGCTGAGGGTCAGACTCAAATATTCATGCCTAAATACCAAGTATTTTTCTGACCGAGCTAGTTTTTCAACTTCTCATTATTTCTTTTACATAAATTTAGAAAATGTCCGTTGTCTGCCTCTTCAGACTTTTCTCTACCCCTGCTTACCTGTAGTTTGACTACGTTGACTCCTTGCTTGCGGCCGGGCCTCTGATTCACTATTTCTTCCACTTGAATAACCATTCTTCGCTTCTTATCTTAATCCTTTATGTTTCTGCTCAGCAAGCGCCCATTCTCACCAATTTCCCTTTGGTCTGGGCTGGGTGTTCTTCTTCTGGCCTCTGTCATTGTGTTACAGCAAATTAGGTGATTATGTGTTTTGGAGTTCACGTTCTTGTTAAGATTGGAGCATGGTTAGTCCTGACCCTACACCTTCAGTCACACCGTGCATTCCGAACTCAAGGTCTGTTCAATTTATAGTTGCTGAGTGGAGTATAAATGATGATATGAATAAGGAAGTGCATGTAAATTAGGAGGCAGCTTCCTTGGTGCTGTCCTGATGACTATGATTTAAGCAGCTTCCCTAAATACCTGCCCGTCTGCTGTCTTCTATACTATTCATCACCCAATCAGCTAAGCGTCTGTCACACTGGGGATGTTCAATGTTGTTTAGAAGTGATGGCCTAGTCACACCTCATTGCACTCCCCTGAGTTGATGGGGCGACCAGCCTTCCTGTCTCTCATTGCCACATGTAATAATCTTCCATAAATATCATCTTATCACTCCAATAGAAACTTAGAAAACTTCATGGCGCCTCTCTGATACAAGCCTTATGGCAGTTGGGTTTTCTTGTAGTTGGAACTCAGGTGTTCTTACCAGTCCCATGCTATCCTAAGTCTCTCTGTACCACTCAGGGATTTCTAGATCCAAGAACAGAGATTCATTATGAGGATTTTTATGATAATTATTATGAAGAATAATATCAACTGATTGTAAATATTGAATAGTCCATGATCTTCTGTCTGCCATCTGGATGACCAGAAGAGGTAATGATGTGACCCATTTTGTGTCTGAGCCCCGTGGGGGGCAAAGAACTATGAATTTCACCAAAGTCAAGGACTCAAGAAGAGGAGACATTAAGGTTAAGGATGCAGGTAGGAAGCAGAAGTTGAGTTTCTTTCCTCTGCCTCTTGTTCTCCGGAGTCAGCTGACGCCACTGCTCATCTCATCTGGAAAAGCAAACAGGAAGACTGTTTAATTGGGCTGTGGTACCACATGGTACCTGGTCAACCTGATGCAATAAATTTATCAACACACCCTCCTTCCTCCAAACATACTCCCTGGACTGCAGTCACACACGTGAAGAATCACTTTTCCTTGCCAGATTGGTACATTCTTTTGCTCTGCCCAGAGAATTCCGACTTTTCCTTCAAGATGCAGGACATCTTCTAAGAAACATATGTTGACTTCTTCAGAAAGTAACACGTGCATCTTTGTGTGGTTGTAACCATTTGTCTTGTGTGCCCTCATCTCACTGGGGAGGTGATGGTGATTTTAGGGGATAAGGGAACAGAAAAAGAAGCAATGTTTGTTTGTTCTACCTCTTGTCTGTGGCGGGTCTTCAGTGTGTGCACATTGAATCACAAAGCCTCAGCAAACACCAGGATAGAAAGAGTCCTGCCATTTCTTGTTTCATCCTTACCTGAGAAGTGTCAGGTGTTTCAAATGGGTAAGGAGACAAGTTTCTCAAGCAGTTGAACCTCTCTTACAAGAGTGCTTTGGAGGCACTTGAAGGAGAATCACCCAGTTTCTTGCCTTGTCTTTCTGTCACTTTGAACAATCTGAAACCATCTCCCGTGTTTTATTGCTTGCATAACTGCTATCAACTTTGTTCCAAAAAAGATACAGAAGAATGGGATGGAAAGGGGAGAAAGGAAGGAGAGGGGGAAGTAGGTAGATGTGTAAACATACATCTGGAATCAATGTGGCTCCTTCTTTAAATGTTCTTAGATTTGGGTCACAGAAAGATCATGTTGGCCACATTCCCAAAGATTAAACATGTTTGTCCATTGAGCTAGCAACAGAAACAGCCACTGAGAACTTGCCCAATAGTTTCCTCCTCCATGACCTTCTCTAGTTACCTCTGTCTCTGTCTTGGTTTTTCAAGTCTGTATTCTCTACATATTTTTCACCTTTTAACTTGAGCTGTTAATTGAAGATATTCTTGAATTGGTGCTATTTTCTCATGAGTATGTACAATGGGTTCTCCTTGCCTGTGGACAGATGCCCTGCCTTTTGGATCAATATGTTCTCACAGCTGAGAGCACATGGATGAGCCTCTGATTTGATGACAGATGTCAGCTCCTACAGATGGTTGTGGCCACAGTATTTTATCCACAAGGTCTAGCTGTGGAATGATCCAGTAGAAATAATCATTTCAGTAACACTCAGAGGACAGGTGCTATCTTATAGGTAAGGATGGAGAGTCGGACAGATTGAACTACCTGATCAAGGCCACGTAACTTCGAACATGGAAATCTAGTTCACTGTCAGGTTTCAGCCAGTGTCCTTTTTTCTGTTCCCTGACTTGAAGAGAGTGGGTGAAAACTCACAGGTAGGCTCAGTGGCCATTGTTGATAGACATGGGATCATCCTCTGTGTGTGTGTGTGTGTGTGTGTGTGTGTGTGTGTGTGTGTGTTAATGCTTGTGTATGTGTTTATGTGCATAAGTGTTAGCATGTATGTAAAGGCTGGACATTTATGTCAGGTATTTTCTTTGTCATTCTCTACCTTATTTTCTGAATCAGCTTCTTTCCCTGACCCTGAAGCTCACTGATTTGGCAAGGCTAGATGGTCAACAAGTATTCGCTATCCTCCTGTCTCCATCACCCACTGCTAAGATTTCATGTACACAGCACACACCTGGCTTTTCACAAGGATACTGAGGTTCAGGTCTCAGATCCCCATGCTTGCCTGGCAAGAATTTTACTGACTGAGCCACTTTCTACTTTCTGAAGTTATTTCCATACCTAGATCCACTTGACCCTGCTCCTGAGTAGCAGCAGTAGACAGTGCTCCACCTCTGAAGCATTTGGGATGTCATAAGTCCCCAAATCATGGATACCATAATTGACCCAAGTTTCACTGCTGAGAACAGGATATGGGAATTTATGCTCCATTCTTTGTCTTGGTCATGAATTATCCTAAGGAAGCAATAAGGAGAGGTTGGTCAAAGAGTTTGAAGTCCTTGCTGTTACTAAACCTGATGTCATTTTCCTTGATTCTCCAGATAGAAAGATGAGCATATCTTCCTTATTTTAGGAAGAACTACTTATTTCATATACAGTTAAAGGTTCTTTCTTGACTAGAAAGAGTACCATGGTGTTATTCGATGGCAATCATTTTGTGTCAGCTTGACTGGGCTGAGACTTACCCGAGTAGCTAGTAAAACTTTTTTTTATATTTTTCTTTTGTTAAAAATAGATTTTTTTCTTAAGATATATTCTGATTATGGTTTACCCTCCCCCAGTTCCTTCAAGGTTCTCCCCAACTCCCCTCCCTTTCGAATCCACACCTTTTCTGTCTCTCATTAGAAAAGAAACAGGCATCTAAGGAATAATAAAATAAAATAAGATAAAAAACCAAACAAACCAGAATAGTACAAAACAAACAAATAGAGGAAAAATAACCAAAGAAAAAGTATAAGAAACACATATAAACTCAGAGACACACATTTGCACACACAGGAATTCCATACAAACAAAACCAGAAGCCATAATAAATATACGAAGAACCTCTAGGGATTAAAAACATGCCCTGATAAAACATTATGAGACAAGGAACCTTCAAAAAATGCCGTTAAGTTTTTTTTGTGTTCACCATCTACTGCGGGTCATGAGGCTTAGCCTTAAGAGTAATTTGTGTCCCCAGTGAGACTTCCTTGAAGAGAACTAACTTTTCATTTGCAAGTGGTTATCTATCGGAGATAGCTTCTTGCTTAGGTATGTGTTCACTTTTCCTCCCAGTGCTGGGGCCACATCTGGTGCAGATATGTGCGGGCTCTGGGCATGATGCCACAGTCCCTAGGAGTTCCTGTGTGTGTCTGTCCCACTGTGGTTGCTCTTGTTTCCTTGGTGTCCTCCTTCCCCTCTGTCTCTTACAGTCTTACAGCCTCTTCTGTCATGGGGTTTCCTGAGACCTGCTGGGAGGGATTTGATAGAGACAACCTATTTACGACTGAGTTTTCCAAAGTCTCTCACTCTCTGCATTGTTTGACTGTGGTTCTCTGTGTTTGTTCCCATTGATTGCAGAAGGAAGCTTCTCTGATGATGGCTGAGTAAGGCACTGGATAGCAGAATGTTATTAGAAATTGTTTTATTGCTATATTCCTTTAGCAGAAGAGTAGAATTTCATTTTCTCCAAAGTTCCTGCCCTTTTTGGTCTTAGGTTCTTGATTCAGCCAAGCAATCTCAGGATGGGTTCCATCTCATGGAGAGGGCTTTAAATACCATCCGATATCAGTTGGTTAGTCGGAAGAGCTTTGTGCCACTGTGCCACTAGTGTGCCTTTCAGGAAGGGCCTCATTGGAGATCAAAAGGTTTGTAGTTGGGTTGTTGTTTGCCATTCTCCTTTCAAACTGTGCAGAGTACCTTCCTGTATCATGAATACGAGTCTATAGGGGTGAAGACTCTAGGCACCAGGCAGACTTCTACATGTTTACAGAATTCTAGAGTGTTGTCTTCAGCAAAAGGGCTATGGAGAGCAACCAACGGCTCTGGAAATAGCCCGGTTTGTTTGGGTGTTCCCATAGAACCATTTTTACCATCAACTTCATTAGATGTTACCCATTCCTAGTCTTGGAAGCTTCATAACATTATTTTTCCGTGTGTGTGTGTGTGTGTGTGTGTGTGTGTGTGTGTGTGTTTGGAAGAGGTTGGCATTTAAATTGGTATATGAAAAAAGATAGCCTGAAAGTAGAAATGTGACTGCCTAGTTGGGGAAGGGGACTAACGAGAGGGGCAAGGCAGACGAAGGCAGCAATAGGCAGTGTGGGAAGAGGATGCTCCAAGCATCTTTGATACTTGTGTGACAATGTCCTCATGGAACCCAACAGTTTATAAAATGAGTATATGGTGATGATGACAATGATGATATACAGAAGAACCAGGAAAGAACAAAGACAGTATATACCTTTCCCAATGATTGTGGGCTTCCTCTAATCCATTCACAACCTGAATACAGAAAGGAAAAGAAAAGCTTGGATTATCTCTCTTTCTCTCTTTTTTTGTGAGCTGAAATATTTACTTGCTTCTGCCTAGATGTTATTGCTCTTAGTCCTTGGACTGGGTGCTCCATTGCATGTCTCCCTGCTTCTTAGGACTTGGACTAAAAAACATTAGATATGTCTTCTAAAATTTATGTTAAATACATTTCTAATAAATAAACAAGCATCTATGTGCTTTCTAACAGCTTTGTTTCTGTGAAAATTCTTAATGCACAGTATATTTAGATTATTGTTTTCAACACAGAATTATAGAGAAGAAAAGCAAAGTCATTTATAAAGGAAAGGCTAGATACTCCCAAATGTCACTACTGATGATCTTTGATAAAAAAGATTATTAATATGTAAACATTGCTGTTTTCAGGCTTTATTGTGTGTGTTAACATTTCTTGGCCTAATTTACACACCATAAGCTTTCTTATCATTTCTTTAAAAATTCTTAGACATGATTTTCAATAGTAGGATCATAATTGTTTCATGGAATACTATAATTTGCTACTGCTTTCCAAAAGCCAGGCATTTAGGTTGGGGCATACTGCTTCACTAAGTGTCCAGTAGTTTTAGGGCAGTTTTGTTTTTATTGTGGTCCATGGGAAATTACCCACAAGATAGTTAACCCAAGGCTGTCTTCATCCAATGACTTTCCGAGTCCCAAGAGCATTTGGCATATAATGATACCATATAAGCCCTTTGGAAGCTCCCTTGAGAGGTTATTACCACTCAGCATAGCCCATGAGGGTTTTAAATGGTCTGTGTCACGTTCATGCTTTCAAGGAAAGACTTGCTTTCCCCCAAGTAGGTTTTCTGAATTAATTTAGCTCTCTAGGGAGAACTATGGGGAAACATGGTTTTGTATTTAATGATTTGCCATCATTTACTCCATACTGGCTTCTACATCAGGCAACAGAGATTGCGTAATAATATGCTTTTGCTTTGGGGTGTTTTCTTGTGGATTATTCCTAGGAAATAATGATGTTCACACCTCTAGGAGAGCTGACATCCAAGCCTGAAAGGGAGGTTGTCATTATTTAAAACATCATGATTATGCAAATCAAACTTTCCTCTCTGGCAAAGTTTGTTATTATGTATTTTCATTCACCCAATGCCTTATTCATAGCACTGCCTCAATAAATAGGCTCGTAATGGGGGCTGTATATTTAAAAATTAAATAGAGACATGGGAAGAAGAAAGAAGGCTTTAAGGAGATACATGTAAAAGGTCTAGATTAATTGGTAGGACCCTTCACGTGACTCTTTGACCTCATAGGCAGCTGTTCTTCAGCTGTCACTATGGTTTCTCGGGCATGAGTGTGTGTGTGTGTGTGTGTGTGTGCAAGCACTTGTGCCATGGCATGTGTGTGGCAATCAGAGAACACTCAGAATACCTCTGGGTGCTAGTCCTTGCTGTCCAGCTTGTTTTGGGGGGGTCTCTGCATCACCAGGCTTGCTGGCCTACAAGCACCCAGAGACTTTCCTGTCCCTATTTCCTGTCTCATGGTAGGAAGGCTGGGACTGCACATGTGCTTTGTCATGTCTGCCATGTATGAGGGTTGCAGGGATCTGAATTCAGGTCCTCAAGCTTATGTTATAAGCACCTTTTTCCACTGAGCTATCTCCTCAGGTCAGGGCTTCTCTCTCTCTCTCTCTCTC
>LOJH01029433.1:1579-11949 GCA_001685095.1 Ellobius talpinus
TTATTATTATTATTATTATTATTATTTCATCTCTCATACATTATATCTGGACCACAGTTTTCCCATCCGCCCAGACCCCACACCCCTCTTCCCCCAGATGCCCTCCTCCTCAGTTCTCCTTCAGAAAGAGGTCTCCCAGGGATACCAATCAAACCCTACATAACAAGTTACAATAACCCTAGGCAAAAAGTCTCATATATGAGAGCAATCAAGAAAACTTGAGTGGTATCAAAAAGGAATTGGATAAAAAGAAGTTGAGTCCACTAACGATCAGAATACCCTGAGGTTTCAAAGGGAACCCTTAACAGAGAATGGGCTAGGGACCATTCCTGTGAGATTCTGGAAATTAATCTGTTTTATGCCCTTGTTCTAAGAACTTGAGATGGAGCCTGGCCCCCTTGAATCACATTAGCGCAGAACTTTTGTTCAGTTGCTTTGTAGGTACTAAAGTAGAAAAGTAATGGACTAATTTCATTGGTGGAGGCAATTTCAAGACAACATAACATTGGATCTATGGCATGGTTATTATTAATGACTGCATTACTAATATAAACTGCCTTACTAATATGATTATAATATCATAATGCAAAATGAATTTAGTCCAACTTCAAAAACCTACATAGTTTTTCATAGTCTTCACAGTTCAGTGTTCAAAGATATTGGCAATGCAGGTCTACAGTGAGAAAAAGCAAGTGAGCGGGTCAGAAAGAAATAAAAACTACAAAGTTTGAAGACAATAAAAAAGCAATTAGGAAACTTAATGTAGTAGTTAAGATTTGTGCTGAAAGAGAGGAGATTGGTGCCATTAAGGAGAGGCCTCCTGCTGGATACTGGAATAAATGGAAGGCAAGACTTCTTGGCAAGACCTCACCCAGCCAAGCTTCCAACTTGTGAAAAAGAGGGTAAGGCATATTCAACTACCACAAAGCAACTGAACAAAAGCTCTTCCGATAATGTGATTCAAGGAGGCAAGGTTCATCTCAAGATGACTGCCAAACCTGGCTTTGTCCTGGCTTTAAAAGAATGCAAGCTGTGAAAGTGTAGTATCATGGATTCTTCCTTTAAGGTTTCAAAGAGCCACTGAGACTAGGCAGCATACGACAGAGTCCCTGCATGAAGGCCCTGAAATGGAAAACAATGTGGACACTAAAAGAGAGACTTGCATAGATCTAATATACATGGGAAGTAGAGAAGGACAAGATCTCCTGAGTAAATTAGCATGGGGACATTGGGAGAGGGTTGGAGGGGGGAGGGGAGAGGAAGGGAGGGAGCAGAGAAAAATGTAGAGCTCAATAAAATCAATAAAAAAGGCAGCAACAACAAAAAAAAACTCAGAGAGGCCATTACTTGAAGTCTGGGTTGCCTTGGAGAACATAAGATGTTGGAGATGCCAGAACCATGAAACACCTGCCAACAAGAGTTACATACACATTGGGGAACCGTTCAAGAGCAAGATAGATGTATGCTGTGGGAAGCAAAGCAGACAGGGCAGAGCCATCTAAGCCCTTTTGCACAGAACACAGGGCTAGAGAATTTGGTGTTTGCCCTGCTGGGTTGTGGTTTGCCTTGCTCCAGAATTCCTCACTGTAGGTATCCCTCCCTTTCAGAATGGTAATGGTAATCTATATTCTATGCCATGATATGTTAGAAATATGCAATGTGCTATTTATTATTATTATTATTATTATTATACATTTAAGACAGGGCCTTGAGTCTCAGAAGATACTTTGAACTTGGGACTGTTAAGACTGAGAAAGAATATGGAGACTTTGAAATTGTACTAAGTGAATTTTGCATTATGATACTCCCATAGGGCTATGGGGGGGACCAGCGAGTGGAATGTGGTGGTTTTAGTGAGAATGTCCCCTATAGGCTTATGTATTTTAACAATTGGTGGCAGTTGTTTTTTTTTTTTTGAGAAAACTACATGGGGCCTTTCTGGAGGAACTACAATATTTTGGGTGGCCTTTGAGGTTTCTTTGCATAATTCCTAATATTCTCATATTCTCCCCTGTGCTCTCTCTCTGTGTGTGTGTGTGCTTTATATTGCATCTCAAAATGTGAGCTCTCAGTTTTTCTGCCCCAGCCACCATGTCTGCCACTTGCTGCTAAGCCTCTCTGTCATAATTGTGGTGAACTCTTATTCCTCTGGGGTTTTGGAGGGGGTGTTGAGGGATGTCAGATGGGTACAAGCTAGAGTCTTTTGGGAAGAGAAATACTCAGCTGAGAAAATGCCTTTTCCAGATTGCCTGTAGGCAAGTGTGTAAAGCATTTTGTTGATTCATGATCCATGTGGGAGGGCCCAGGCCACTCTGGTTGGTAACAATGCTGGGAAGCTGGTCCTGGTTTGTATAAGAAAGCATGCTAAGGGAGCCACGGAGAGAAAGGCAGTAAACAATATATCTCCATGGCTCTGCTTCAGTTCCTGCTTCCAGGATCCTGCATTGACTGCCTGACCTGATTTTCCATCGTTAATCACTGTTTACTTTTGGGGGTTCTCAGACATCTGGTGCCAGCCATTTTGTGCTCTGTCGCATAACATCATATTTTAGCTGACCCGTGCCTGATATTCTTGTCTGTATCATGTCATTTAAATGTGCATTTTCCCATATGATCCTCTGTTCCCAACAACTGTGTACAGAGGCTCTTTTGGGAGGACTTTTCCCTGCTAGCCTGGTGTTTCCTGTCAGGTTCTTTATTCCTGGAAATTGTCAGTAGTCTAATATCTTGCTGGCCCTCTGGGAAGATGCATAGGCATGTAGGTTATCCTTGTTGTTCTGGGAATGTGTCTGTTTATTTGGTCTGGGGTTTCATTTGTTTTGTTGTGTGACTTTCCTGGGGAGATAATTTGGAAGCAACATGACAGGACTGTAAAATAATTTTAAAACTTCTAAAGATGTGTCCTGGCCATTTTCAGGGTGGCGGGAAGATTTCAAGGTAGGGAGTGAGGGAGAACTGTGGACTTCCACTTCCCAGGATGTTTCAGCCTCTTGGATGCTGGGATTGTAGGCAGATGCCAGGGGTCCCTGCTCTCTGATCCTCATTTTCCTCTACCTACATGAAGTCCTTTGCACATGGAGCTTGATTCCCTAACTGGCAGCTGTCGGACTCTTCCTTGCTACCATGCCTGAGCTAAAAGACAATTGATCAAAATAAGCTTATCCTTATGCTAGCAGCTGGCAGTTTGGAACTGAATAAGCACGCCTTGATGAGACTCTATGACTCAACCTTTCCACTCTGGCTGCTGAGGCACAGCCCTAGGCAGAACACTTCCAGGTAATTTGCCCTGAATGGTTTCCTCCCATCACCCTTGGTGAGCACTAAATGATCTTAAACCATTTCTACTCAGGCCAGAAAGGCAGAAATTCTTCGTGACCTAGCAGACAAGGACAACTGTAACTTGTATTTAAAGGACAACACTGCTAGCTGTGCAAACGCAAGCTTCTCACCAGGGGTGATACATATGCTAATCAGTTTGACTTAATTGCTCCACATGACATTCATACATATATCACTGTAGCCTATAATCATAGACAATTTATCAATACACAAGAAAAATACAGATAAAACTGAATAAAATGTTATCTGTATCATATGTAAACAGAATGTATTTGTGAGTGGGCCTAGACTTCCTTACCAATTTCCTAATTTAGTAAAGAGTCATGAGAATTAGGATTCCTTCAGGAAGTGTCATGTCAGGAATGAAAATGGATCTTCCCAACAGAACCTGACACTGGAAAAGCTTCTCTCCAGTTGGGTTAATGTGATTCCATAGCTCTACCTACAGGGACATGTCCCCCAAATTTAGTATTTTCTGTAAATTAAATTAAATTTTCTGTTAGAGCCTCACACATCAGGCAGGGAATGCTGGTCGCTGATTCTTTTTCAGGGTAGTAGCACTATGCCCTTGTGCTGTCGGAACCTCTGTTTGCAGGATTGATGGCAACAGGCCGGATGTAAAGGCTACAATTTATGAACTCTAATTCTTTAATTTCCTACTTCTGAACCTCTAATGAAATCTCTAGAACACAGCAGGCATGGCAGTTATCTTCAGTGCCAACTAGTCATCCCACCAGGAGCCAAATCTGAAACTAGGAACTAAGAAAATCCAGAGACACGCACACGCATGTTGGGGGGGCGTGGCAACACTTTTTTTTTTGCTGGCATCTTTCCCTCTCCTAAATCCCGTGCTTCACCACCACAAATAAACAAAAGACCACCAATCCAGTACTCAGCACAAGCCTCTGCCCCTGGACGTCATCAGTGGTCGCCTGCAGTTCAGTCCTATTCTTACTCCCTCCGACTCATTGCAGTTCTCTTTTCTCCATGCCATTAGTAGCTTTCCACCCCCCTTTTTTTCTTTCTTTCTTGTTTTGAACCTGGAAAACGCACTATGATTTCCCCCGCTAACCCTCTCCTCTCCAGCCTCCGGGAGTGGTGGTGATGGCAATAGCTTCACCAGCTCAGTCCCATACGCCTCTGCGAAGGTCCCAGCCACAGAGAATCTTGCCGCGAGAATCTCGCCGCATCTTTCCGGGACCACACCGGACACAGTAGCATACCGCACGCATCCCCAGCTGGCTCCAACCTCCCACCAGGGTTTGACCTGGGAGTTGTAGGGCATTGGCGGGCCGATTCATTCTTGAAGCCCGGCGTCTATTATGCTAAAACACATAAAATGCCTGATCTGCTCTTTCTCGTTTGTTTGAGGTTGACTCACAAGGTTATCAATTTCTGAAGTGGGAACTCACTTTCTTGTGTTAATAGTTTTTCTTTACCCATTTAAGCTACTGGACTAATTCCCACCCTTGGTGTGTCATTTCTGTTGGGTTTGCCTTGAGTTAATAACTCTTTCTGTTCCGCATTTTGTGTTTCGTGCCTAACTTTCACTGCATGCCTGGCACGAAAGTAATTTATGGAAACATAATTTATGGGTTAGAATCTCCACTCACCCTTGTTCTGATCATGTATTTTTAATATAAATAAATAAATAAATGAATAAATGAATGAATGAATGAATAAATAAATAAATAGATAAATAAATAAATAATAAGATTGTGATTCCCTGGCTTCTGCTCCCAAAGAATGGGCATATTAGCAGTACCTACCACTAGTGTGCTAATGAAAAGAAACATTATGTAGCACAAAGCAGTGCATTTTTAATAATTACAATTTTTGGAATTGACAGTATTGTCTTCTCACCTAAAATAGTATGACCAATAAAAAATAGATTATAATAATGACTAACAGAGGAACATTGGTCCAGACAATAAGGTCTCGCTTTTAACCCCTTATTTCACTCAATACCATTTTTCTCTCAACTGCTCCATTGAAAATGTTCTCTCTGATGGTCAATAGCCTTGCAGATCTACCAGTATGGTTCCTCTGTTGTATTTTAAGGACTCAAAAGGAAAATAGATTTCTGTTGTAATAGTAGTGGATCTGAGTCCAGGGGTACCTGCTGAAACACAGGTTCTTGTTCCGAGGGTGATGAATTCGACAAGGGACGTAAAGTTAGAAAAAGAAATGGAGATTATTTACTAAGAAGGAAAACACAAGAATGAGGATTAGCTAGTGAGCTCCAGGCAAAGCCCCCAAAGTGCTGGATCATGAGGCCATGGGACCCTTTGTGGCATATTTATGGCATCCTCCTCTCCTATCTGACGCTGACCTTTTCGGATATGCTCTGTTTGTTAAATGAAGCTCAGAAGAAGGGCTTCCAGTCTTTCTCTTTCAAAAGGCTTTCTTTGTGTGCTAATCTTGAGGTAGCTTTCTTCAAATCTCTTTTCTCCTGCCACAGTATAATTAACATAAAGGTTTTATAAAAAGGGATACAAAATATCTTATTAAATAGATTTAGGCTCCTAGTATTTATTTCTGCCACCAAGTTTCATGAGTAGCAAAAATAACTGATTTTTTATTGTGATACTGGGAATTGAACCTAGGGCCTTGCACTTGATAGGTAAGTGTTCTACCACTGAGCTACGATTCCCCCAATGTCTTCTCATGTATACTTTGAGACAGAATTTTATTTATTTCCCAGGTTGACCTCAAATTTGGGGTCATATTGCCTCACTCTCCCTTGTCAGTAGGCTCACAGATGTGTGTTGTTATATCTGGTGTTAGCATATTTTCTTTTATCTTTTGTGATTTTCTTTTAGTTGAATTTCTCTTTGCTGCAGGCTGGTATTGATCCTGCTACCCATGGCTCCTGAGTTGTGGGACTACAGAGCTACGCTACCACACCAGGGATGCCCAGTTCTTAACAGGGCACTATCCACTGCATCCAGTTGGGGCTCCTGGAGATGTCTGTATGTCGCTCCTAGCATTGTTTTCTGTGGCCTAATATGTGCTCTGAAATGACATCAAACCCAGATGAGGCAATTATAACAGAGGTGACCAGCAATAAAAATGGCATGTTTTCCCTCATCAGAGCTATCTGCAATCCCTATCAGGGTGGTACAGTCATGGCTGTGTGCTTAGGATACTGGTTCCTGATATTGTGAACATGGACAGCAAGACAGCTTTCCTCACACAGGCAAGTTGAGGGTGGTAATGGGAGAGAGTTGACTCCTTTGAATGCTACATGTGGTCTATTTTTAAGACTCCCCTGACAGACGACATAACAGTCTCCTAAAGCTTAGAGGAGGAGAGGGGAGACAGAAAGGAGGGCAGCAGATAGCTTTTAAAACAAGAGCCACACCGTGGTAAATGAATACCTGGACAATCAACTCACTAGCTGAGATACTGGACTGGGAACACTTTTGGGTATTTTCAAAAGCTGGAACTAGAACCCAGGCCTGTGGAATCTCACCTCTGTGCCCTTCTGAATTATTACTGCACCTATTTCTGCCAGAAAGGCAGGCTTGCTTCTCACCATCTTGGAAAAAGTTTCTTGTTCAGTGAGGAAACTGGGATAGATTCCATTCTTTCCCAGGGTAATCCTGAAGAGGGAACACATTCTGTGTGGCTCACAGTGACTTTGCAAAAGCAAGCCCTTTCTGTGAATGAGCTCTTGGGTTGCTCACAAAATGGAGAAATTAGTGAGTTGTCAAGTTTTTCCAGGATAGTGCTGAGCACATAGGGTTAGGTGCACAAGATGGAGGAACTTAGCAGAAAGAGGAGATGTTGTTTTGGAGATTTCGTCCACTTTTTCAATAGCATTGGCATTACTTGGGCCCGCTTTTCCTTCCAGGAATGATTTTTGGTTCTCAGCTTCTGTTGCTATGCAACAGTTTGCTTCTGAGTTTAAAGCATGAGTCAGGGGAAATGATCTGTGCAGCTGTGTCCTGCAGCAGCAGTGGGGTTGCTTGGTGGGATACAGGAGCAGGGAAATGTGCTCAGGCTTGACCGGTAGGGGTGGGGATTGTGGAATGCTTTCTATGAGAGCTCGTGTCTGCGGTGCAATGCTATCATCTAATAGTATGAAGAAGGGAACAGAGCAGGGAAAGCAAATAACCAATGAACACAATACATGATGTCAATACCAAATGAATCTTTTGCTTTGTTTTGTTTTTGGTTTTTCAAGACAGGGTTTCTTTGTAGCTTTGGAGTCTTCCCTGGAACTAGCTCTTGTAGACCAGGCTGTCCTTGAACTCACAGAGTTCCTCCTGCCTCTGTCTCTTGAGTGCTGGAATTAAAGAACTGTACCACCACCGCCTGGCACCAAATGAATCTTATGTTTACTTTTTTAATGTGCAAAGAATATTTTAAGCCAAGATTGGCTCTATTGTTCATACTATTTTATGAATTGCTCTAAGAAATATTACATACTTCCTCATTTAACAAATTAGAAACTTAGTGAAGTGACTGTGGTGCTTTTAGGCAGGTAGATCTCTGTGAGTTTGAGGCCAGCCTGGTCTACAGAGTGAGTCCCAGTACAGTCAGGGCTACACAGAAAAACTTGATCTTGGGAAAAAAAAACAAGTAAGCTGTTCGTTTGTTTGCTTTGCTTTTGTTTTTCAAGACAAGGTTTCTCTCTCGTAGCCCTGTCATGCTGGAACTCACTCTATTAACCAGTCTGACCCTGAACTCACAGAGATCAGCCAGCCTCTGCCTCCTGAGTGCTGGGATTAAAGGAATGTGCTACCACCACCCAGGCTAGAAGCTTAATTGTTAGGAAAGGAGAAGAAAAATGATAATCACACCTGGATAAGTTTCAGGTGGTAAAAGGAGATAGCCAACATGGCTTAAAGTTTTCAATGGTAGTTTCTGGAATTTTCTGCTCACTAGCAGCAATCTCTGTATATACATCCTTTTATGGATCTTGAAGTGCAAAGACAGTAGACCCAACTCCTCTCTAAGATGTAGATAAACTGAAATTCTTATGTATTTGTATATGGAGTGATAACATTTGAGATGTAGAAACCATGATACATCCAATATCATGTTTTAGCTATAGTGATACATACACATATATAAAGACACATATATCTTCTATGTCTAAACAGTTTTTATTTCTCTGTGACTGGATGGTGAAACAAAGTGTTCCACCACTGACTTATACCCCTAGCCTTAAACATTTATTCTACTTATTTCCACCTGGTGTGAGAGGTCCTTCTGACTATGTGCTCCTTTTATTGGTTAATGAATAAAGAAACTGGCTGGGCCTATAGCAAGGTAGAAGGAAGGCAGAGTCAGAGAAAAGCCATGTAGCCCTGCTGGAAACAGATGCAGGAACTTTAGCTGGTAAGCCACAGCCATGTGGTGATACACAGATTAATAGAAATGGGTTAAATTAATATGTTAAGAGTTAGCCAAAAAGAAGCTAGAGCTAATGGGTCAAGCAGTGTTTTAATTAATACAGTTTCTGTGTGATTATTTTGGGGCTAAGTGGCTGGGAATGACCAGGTGGCTTTCTCACTACATCCCCCATAAAAATATGGTTTTTACATATTGCAAAATAGTAAGGGTATGTAGCTTCTTTTGTCAATCTATGTATACATGAATCTTGTTTTGTTTTTGTTTTCAGACAGGGTCTCACTCCATAGCAAAGACTGGCCTCAAACTTGTGACCCTCCTCCTTTAGTATACACACACACACACACACACACACACACATATGCATATAAGGACAGGCAAGAATGCTTACTGAAACAAAGTAAGAAATTGATATCCTTGAATAAATCTGAAATTCTGTGAAGGCACTTGACCAAATTTCCAATGAATATTGCCTTATTAGCTATAGACATGCTATATACATTATAACTCTAGGTTGATTTATCTTTGATAGCTGAAATTTTGTATTCTTTGATGAACATCTCAACTTTTTGTCTTTCTAACTGAAATATATTTTGTACAATTTGCTTCTGAATTTAAGTTCATATATAAATAAAAACATAAATTATTTGACTTTATGTGGCTTATCTCACCACAATGTCCTCCAGGTTCATCCATGTTATCACAAATAGTAAAATTTCCTTTGTGTTTGAATATTTCATTGAACATAGCCAATAATCCATCCATTTGTATGGCAACGGACATTAGATTGTTCACATATTAGCTGTTGTAAATAGTAGGGGAGGTTGTCTGTCTGTTTGTTTGTTTGTTTTGGGTTTTATTGTTGTTGTGTCTTCAAGACAGTTTCTCTATGTAACAGCCCTGGATGTCCTGGAACTTGCTCTGTAGACCAGGCTAGCCTTGAACTCATGGAGATCTGCCTGCCTCTGCCTCCTAAGGACTGGGATTAAAGCCTGCACTACCACACCTGGCTCATGAATAGTGTTTTGATAAACATTGCTGTAGTTATATCCTTTTAGTTTGTGTCCAAAAGAGGAACTGGATTGCTGGGTCCCAAGATAGTTCTATTTTAAATATTTGAGGAACTATTATACTGTCCTTTATAATTTCTGTATCAATCTATATTTCCACCAACAGTATATAGGGTTCTGTTTTCCCACATCCTTGCAAATATTTAATATCTTTTTTTAAAAAAACAATTTATGTAGCTGGGCATTGGTGGCTCATGCATTTAATCCCAGCACTTGGGAGGCAGAAGCAGGTGGATGTCTGTGAGTCCAAGGCCAGCCTGGTCTACAAGAGCTTTTCCAGGACAGGCTCCAAAGGTACAGAGAAACCCTGTCTCGAAAAACCAAAAAAAATATATGCATTGGTGTTTTGCCGTATGTGTCCAGTCCCCTGGAACTAGAGTTACAGACAGTTGTAAACTGCCATGTGGGTGCTGGGAATTGAACCTGGATCCTCTGTAAGAGCAAGTCAGTGTTCTTAGCCACTAAGCCATCTCTCCAGCCCAACCTCTTTTATTTCTTTTTTTTAAAAAAATCTATTTATTTATTATGTATACAGTATTATGGTTATTCTGTCTGCATGCATGCCTGCAGGCCAGAAGAGGGCACCAGATCTCATTACAG
>LOJH01029434.1:0-17424 GCA_001685095.1 Ellobius talpinus
TTTTAGGGTTGGCAAGAGTCTTGACTCTAGAGGGGATCCCAGGTGCCCAAGGAGGTGGCCCTTTTCAAAATTTAAAAGATAAGTGAAATCAATAACTGCAAAGCCAGCAGTTGTGTTCCATGGGTGGGAGTTTAGACTGACAGGGGCATTCTGAAGAACTTTGGAGCTGAAAAGATTCCATTTAACAATCATGCTATAGCTTATAAAACCTGTCACTTAATTATCAGCTTCCAATAGATGGCAAATCCCTCTTTGGAACTATGCTTTTGACCTCATTGCTGAAGCCTCCCTTAATTGAATTAGCAATTTTATTGACAGCCCATAAATCTTATCCAGGCTGTGTTTTTCTGCTTGTATTCTAGGAAAAATCTTAGATGATGAAACTTTATTTTTTTCTGGTGCCAACATAACTGTCATAAATTGTAAAAGTTGTGTGGAACTGGAGACCAAAAAAAATTTTTTTGGTAATTTGCTCCCATTAAACAAAATAAGAAATGCATCCCATCACTCAACACAATCAACAAATACTATACTTCATTTGGACGGGCCCAGGACTCTCTCCCTCCCTCCCTATATTAAGGCGTTTCCAGCTTGTGCTCGGTGGTTAGCCACATACTAATCCTGCCATGTGCAGGACACTTGTAAGCAGCATGGACTTGGTGCAAGCTCAGCTGCGGTTTAAACCATGGAGCAAACTCTTTTCATGAAGCTCCAATACTTTCAAAATCCACAACAAAAATAGTAGGCAAGCTGCCCAGGCTGCGAGGAGAGACCTTCATTAGATGCCATTTGCATCCCATTAGCCGCCAAGCAGTGGGCTGGTCATTGCCTGTCAGACACTCAACTCATTCTTTTTGTGTTAATTAGCAGAGAAATAAGGAGTTAATGAAGATCTTCTGATCTGTCATGACTCATCTGGCTGTTTCAATCCAATCCCAGGCTGGACCACTACAGTCACCCAGCCAGGATGCTTGGAGCAGGAAAAGGAGGCAGGCAGAACCTGGAGCTGGCATTCTCAGGGGCCTTCGACCTGGTGGGCTTTGTTAGCTCAAGATTAGAAGGAGTTAATTGCTTCAAGATCATTGGGAGATTAGGTTACTGGACGGGATGTATCTATGTAACCATGTCTGCACTAGTTAGAAGATAGGAGACGCTTATTTTAATAAACTTATGAAAAGAAGAATTAATTTGTCATTACATTGGAAATCTTATTTTATTAACTTAATTTGAAAATGTAAAGCTGTCTGAAATGCCGGGTTTTCGCTCCCTTTCCTTCTGAATCTGTATGAAGCACAGATTAGTTCATGTGCAACACTGTCCCCTCAGGGGCTTCTTTTCTAGGCTTTCCCCCAAAAGTCAGTTTGGTGTTGGTATCGATGGCTCTGGGGCAGCAGGTTGACCACAGGCACCCTGGACTCTCCTCTTGGGTAGGAGGGCCATGGCCTTAGAGAGACACAGAGTGAATCCTGAGGACTGACCAGAACCCATCTGCCTCTCTCTGCTCAGCTTCCTCCATAACTGTGACAAGCAGGAGAGAAGGGTTATTTGTTCTTGGGACTAAGAAATGAAATACACCAATTACTTTTCTTGTGGTGATGACCAAATATGTGACAAGAACGGCTTATTTGGGCCTTCCAGCGAATCCAGTCCATCATGTATGGGAAGAAATGGAGACAGAAGCAATGAAGCGGCTGCTTGTATTGCATCTGCAGTCAGAATGCAGAGGACAGAAGTGGGGGCAGTCTATCACACCTCAAAACCCACCTACCCCTACTGACTCATTTTCTCCAAAAGGGATCTATCTCTTAAAGATTGCCCAACTTCAACTTTCCAAAACAATATCACTACACAGAGAATCAAATGTCCAAACACATGAGCCTATGGGAAATATTTAGCTTTCAAACAATAATGCAAATGAGAGGCTACAAGGACTCTTTAAACTGAAATTGGCAGAAATGTTTGCTAGGTGCCACCATTACAGTTTCAAGAGAGAAGCAAACAGCCAGCAAAGACAAATGTTTGAAGACAAGGCTCAAATTGTTCAGTTCTTCTACGTTCCTGGGGCCTGCCAAGCAGCTGTGTCGATGTGATTACTAGTGTTAATTGTCCTCAGAACCTAGAATAACCTGAGATATGGGCCTATTGGCATACTTGTGGGGAATTGTCTTAATTGTATTAAAGTGGGAAGACCTGCCCACTGTGGGCAGCACTAATCCCTGACTGGTTCCTGGGCTGTTGAAGTGGAGTAATGGAGATGAACTGACTGGAGGCATGGACTCATTGCTCTCTGCTTCCTAGTTGTGAATACAATATTTCCAGTTGCTTCAAGCTTCTGTTACCTAACTTCCCTTCCGTGGTGGACCGAGTGCCCTTGAACTCTGAGCCAAAATAACTCTTTCTCCTTCAAGTTGCTCCTGTCAGACTATTCTGCCACAGCAACAGAAAGGTCACTAAAACAGAAGGCAGCTGGGATACATATTTTATCCTTATTACGCCTTCCATCTTTGCAACAAACACACATAATAGGGATGGTTAGTGTCTCAGTTTTTCAGGTCATGGGAGCAGGGATTCAGGAACTTGCCCTAGGAGACATATGAGAAGTACCAGTTGTCATCTTATAATCTGTCACTTCCTAAAATAGCTTTGCATGCAATGGCATAAGTGAGGGGGTGTAGCCTATGAAAGAGTTGGGAGGAGTGTAAGCGGTAGTGATGCCATGGACATCGTCCCTAAGCCCAGGGTTTGCCCAGCGCAGTGTAGGCAGGAGGGTGCTGGCAGTGGTGATAAAGATTGTAAAAGCTTCTGGTCTCTGTTATCACTCTACTAAAAAGACTAAAACTGTGGAGTTTTCAATAAAAGCTTGCCTTATTTTTATATATTTGTGCTACCCCTTGCTTCTTAAAAAGTACACACAGATCAAAGGAAAAAAACATATAGGCCACCACTGTATATGAGTGAGGCTTTCTGAAGTGTTTCACACACACAGCACTTTGTGAGGGTCCTGGGAAGTTGTTGAATAAGTCGGTGATTACGATGGTGAGTCTCTGTCCTGCTGCTACATTAAGCCAGTATGTAACAAAGCTGCAACTCAGCATTGAAGCTCCTGTAACAAGAGTTCCTTTATCTTATTAGCAAAGGAGAAAGTGGTTATTGGAATTATCATTTTTCATAGAAATTACTTGAACCTTCTTCCTGGAAACCTCATTCAGTTTTCCCTTTCCCGATGAAGGTTCATATGACTTGGGTCAAAAGTAGTCTTCAAAAGTAGTCTTCAAAACTATTTGGCAATCTGACAGAAATCAAGGGCTCAGTGGCTTATTCTTAGGGCACTGAAGACCATTAAACAGTTGTGTGATCTTTTGCATGAATGGTCACATACTTGGGGCTCAATCAGTTTCATGCCACCTCTGCTAAAGAGGGTTTAAATCCAAAGAAGTAAATGTATACAGTGAAGACCATTGGGTCCTCTACCATCACTAAGGGAGATAACATGTCTCATTGTAGGTACACTATCCTCAAATTTGTATGCATTGTTGAATTTTGTTTCATGGCCATCATCATCGTCATCATCGTCATCAACATCACTGTCATACCATTCTACACAGGAGGAAATTGGGTTACGTCTCAGGGTGACACAGCTCACGTATGTGATAGAATTGACATCAAACCAGTGTTGTTTCTTTCACAGTCCAAGAAGTCCGTGTGCCCAGGACCAAAAGTTAGCAGTCTTTTCTTTTCTCTTTTCTTCTTTCCCTTTTATTGGAAATGGATTTTTTTCCTCACATAATGTATCCTTATTACAGTTTTCCTCCCTCTACCCCTCCCATCCAGATCTATCCCATTTCTGTGTCTCATTAGAAAACGAACAGGCTTTGAAGGGAAAATATAATAAGGTAAAGCAAACAAAACTAACATATCAGAATAGAACAGAACACACAGAAGGAGAAGAGCCCAAGAGAAGGTACAAGAAACAGATATAGATGCAAAGACCCACTCGTGTGCACACTCAAGAATTCCATAAAATCACTAAAACTCAGGAATTCCATAAAAACACTGAACTGGAAAACATAATATATGTGTAAAGTGATTACAGGTTAAAATAGAGAAGAAAAATAGGTAAATAAAATAAAAATAATAAGATACTTTAAAAAATGTTGACACAGATTATGAGATGAGGAACTTCCAAAGATGCTGCTGTGTTTGTTTCCTGTTGGCCATCTTCTGCTGGGTTGCAGCTTCCCTTAAGAGGAGGTTGTTTCTTGTGTGAGGCCCTTTGGAGAAAACTAAAGTTTCAGTTGCAGGTGGCTATCAATTGCTGATTGATTATGGATTAAGTTTGGGGGCAAGTGTCCACTTCTTTCAGCTCTAGGACCTCATTTATGGGGTGGCACATGCCTTTAATCTCAGCACTCAAGAGGCAGAAGCAGCCCAGTCTCTGAGTTCAAGGCCCACTTGATCTACAGAGTGAGTTCCAGGACTACACAAGAAACCCTAGCTCAAAAAAGAAAAGAAAAATGGTTCTCTATCTTTTCTCTTTTGTTTCTTTATTTTTTTATTTTTCCCTCAGTGCCAGAGAGTGAGTCCAAGATATTATACATTCTATGTAAGTACTCTGCCTTGAGCTACATCCTGAGCTTATAAAGATCAAGATAAATAGCTTATACTTTGATGGCCTGAAGAGGTTTGTCATAATCATGGAACTCTGATGTAGTGGGACAAAATCAACTATGGATAACCTATAAACAAGTAGGCCCAAGGGTGTCCCAATAAAACTTTATTTAAAAGAGCAGACAGCATTAAGGTTTGGCCCATAGGTTGTGTTTTGTCAACTCTTGTCCAAGACTGTATTACTTCTCCACAGCACACATTCCATTTGGCCATTCCCTCAGGGACTTTAACTTATGAATATACTTGTTCTGAGCAGGTGAATTTCGACTTCCAATGAATGACCCTTTTCACATTGTTATGCTTAGCCCTATGGTCCCAGTGGACTCCTCACTGTCTCTCTTCTCATCCAGAACTCGTGAAGGGCTGAGGCTTCTGTCATATTGGCTCAATCAGAGGCCTCTTCCTATTAGGACGCTTCAATACTCAAACTGGTTTGTGGACCAACACCATCAGTATCACTGGGGAAGCAGTGTTGGTTCCTACTCCATGACCACAGTCAGCCTAAATTCCTGTTTGAATTGTGGCTCATATGCATGAGTTTAACTGAGAAGCACTGACTCGCTTAAAGGGATTTTTGAAACAGGATCTGTGCGTTATTTGACTTTTGTTCCAGATGTAACAAATGACAGATGAGAGTTTTTTAACACGCTAGTAACAAGTTGTATGATAGAGAATTCCCCAGACACCATTGGTCAGAGAACTGTTTCTGTTGGCTAATACCTGATGTGGCTGAGTCTATCGGTTGTGCTAGCTCAGTGATATCTGGGTAACACATTCAAGTAGACCAATTACTCTGGCCATAAAGAAGCAGGCTGGGAGTTGTGTTCAAGATAATCCCCTTCAGATACCAGTAAGAATTGAGACTGGTCTCTGCACCAGCTTGTATACGCTACCAGGTAAGAAAGTTGAGCAGTGCACAAGCTGGACAAGCCCTGATCACCTGCCTCGTGATGGCACAACAGATGACCTGGAGAGGTATACACAAGGGGGGGATCAACTTACAGAGGGCAAAAATATCTTTTTGGAGGCAGAAATTTCCATTCTTTGGATCATTTTGTCTAAGGGACTTTCACAAATAACAAGACTTTGATCATGATGTATAAAAATTGGGAAGCAGTTTGAATCAGTCTGGGAATGGAGTTGGTATTAATTTGAATCCCTACCTGTCTGCCTCCATCCCTCCCCATTTCTTTCCTTCCTTCCTTCCTTCCCTCCCTCCCTTCCTTCCCTCCCTCCCTNTCCTTCCTTCCTTCCTTCCTTTTCTTCCTCCCTTCTTTCTTTTCTATCAGAAATAGCATGACTTTGGAATTTAAATCCCAATGCTCCTAGCCAGGTGTTAGCACATGGTCTCTCCATCAGTGGATACTCTAAGCTATGGTCAAGTTTAAATGTGTTAGACAGCTGGGAGCAATAGAAGATGCAGAGGAGTTAAATGCAGCCTGGACCTGAGTCAGGCTGCTACTAGACTAAGCATCTCTGTCTTCTGGGTTAATGTTTTTGGTGAGGTGCACAGTTTTTCTGAAAGTCCTGTGCCTGGTGGTTTTATAGCTCAGACAATGACTGGCACTCACTAATGTCAAAATTATCTCTTGTTCTTGCTTACTATTTATAACACAGTTTTAGAATACCAGTTCTACTAGCCCTTTATCCCTCAGTCAAAGGGCTAGTAGAATCAGATGCAGATCCTCTATACTGAGAGGAAGGGAGGGAAGGAGGAAGGGAGGGAGGGCGAGTGAGCTGACCATTAGTTGAGAGGGAACGTTCCACAAATGCGGATGTGGAAGTTGTGAAGCATCTTCAGTTTTTAGAGAATGTGCCTCTTCGCAATTAAAAGGATCCTGTCATATTTAATCACTTTCCTCTACAATCACCCGGCCTGCTTCAAGAGACTTAGCAGCTTTACAGAACCATAAAAGAGTTGCTGAAAGATAGCAAGGTGGTGAGTTGCTGCATACAACCTGAGGGAAGAGAACTGTCTTCTCAAATGTCTCATGTTCCCTCATTTCTGACCTCTGCCTAAGAGACACAGCCTACAGGCAGTTGGGAAAGGCTGAGAATAAATGATGCATGTGTCTATTTGTACAAGGACAGCCGTGGCTGAAATGCAAGGCAGAACCTGACAAAGCCCCGTCCCCTGTCTCCTCCGCAGGCTTCCCTGGTTTTCAGGTATCCCTTTTGCTGGAGTTCAGGTGTCATTTGGTTGTCAGTGTCTTTGGAGTAAAATTCCTGGAAAAAATACATCCACTTGTAATAGCAGGGTTTTTTATCATTGTTCTGAAAAAAATACCTTTTAAAAAGCAACCTGAGGAGAGAAGGGCTTGTTTGTCTCATAGAATGAGAATACAATTCATCAAAGAATTAACAGCCATACTTGCAGCAGCAAGAGTGTCTCGCTGCTCCTACAGTCAGCAAGCAGAGAGAAGTGGATTTTGGTGTTCCACTCTCTTCTGTTTAAACAGTCTAGGAACCTTGCCATGGGATGTTTCCCTCATCAGAATGGGGCTTCCCTCTCTGGAAACACCCTCACCGTCATACCCATAGGTGTATCTCCTAAGCCATTCTAAGTCCCACTGAGTTGACAATCAAGATTGGTCACCACTTGTCAACTTGGCACCCCATCACTTTTAAATTATAACATTCTATCCCTGGTCCCAAAAGTCTCACAACAATCCCATAATGGGAACTTAGTTAATAATAAACACCTAGTTAATTTTTAGTAGGTCTCCAAATCTTAAGAGTTCTAGCATTGGTCAGGAGTCCTGATTTAAAGTTCATCTCTAAGACCCTGGAGTCTCTACCAAGACCCAATGCAATTTCTCATCTATGAGGTTTTTTTTTAGTTACATATCCCCAATAAACAACACCAATTTCCAAAGGAAGGAATGGAAATACAGTGAGGAAAGATCATGCCAAGCAAAGCCAAAAGCATAGCAGGGAAAGCACCAAATTCCACAACTCTGTGTTCAGCGTTTTGGGCTTTTGGCAGTAATCTTCCGGGCTCCAGTGGACTTGGCCCCACCCCTCCAATCAACTATCTGCAACATCTGTAACACGTGACTTCTCTGAGGCGAGCTCCACCCTCTGCCTGAGCTTTCCTTGGCAGATGTCCCATGGTGCTGGCATCTTCTGCATCCTGGGTCTTTGTTGCTGCACTGAGGCTTCACCTTCACAGCCTCATGTAATGGCATCTGAGTTTAAGATGTAGTCTGGCCCTCTCCCACCATAGCTGTAGTGGCCTCTGTGCACCTTGGAGGCTGAACCTAGGCTAAGGCTTCCTTGGGTGGTTGTTTTTGATCAGTGAGCATCTGCAGTGGCAATTCTCTCTCCTTTAAAAATGATTTGCATTTTCACAAGATGGTCTTGCCCCCCCCACTGCCACCTTTCCTATTGTTCCAGTGAAGAGAAGGAGGTTTTTCTTTAATGTTACTAATCTCTAACAGTTGCCACTGCAACTGGATTAGAAGTTGTAGTTTTTAATTCCAGATAAGAGATTTGAAAAACATTAGCCCCCTGTTGAATCTTAGGGGGGAAATATTCAAGAAAGAACAGAATTTTCAGGGAAAATTATATTTATTGCATTTGTGACTGGCAAAGTAAAGCTAAAAACTGCCCAAAGAATCACCAATATAATGAGAGAGAGAAAAGAGCCTGCAAGCTGCATGAATTTTGCAGGTCCCTATGCTGTCCCATGTCCCATAGTCCTTGCCAGGTGAGAGTCCACTTCCACAGGTATTTTGCCCCATGAAAATCCATTGAACAGGTAGTCGTAAGTTGATCTGAGACTAGGCTGCGCAGCTCCTGACAAAGGAGTGGCCTAGAGTGTGTAGGAGAAGGTGATATTTTACCGAAAGACTGAACATTTGACAGATATCCATAGAAAGAGTGGAGGAAGGGAATTCTAGGTAGTAGGAAGGACAGATGCAAAATTACTAAAAGAAGAAACAGACAAAAACACACAGAGATGACAAGTAATTTGATTTTGCTAAAACTACAGATTAAAAGGCGAGGGGTGGGTGGTGTTTCTGGAGAACTAAGGAAGATCCTTGTGCCCAAGCTCTGCCATCTTTAGGCACACTGCTGTGCATGTGCTTGGTAGCACTCATTACATATAAGGCTGTGTCTTTCTTGCCTTCTAAATTTTAAGTTCTCATGAACTGGAACCTTTTTAAGATTTTTTTTCACTCAAGACCTCCATGTTGAGCACAGACGCTAATGAAGTGGAGACAATGACCAATGAGCTAGCCAAATAAATAGACTCAAGGCACCAAGCAGAGGATTCAAGTGGAAGTCTGTTGTTTGCTAGAGTACCAGGATGGACAGTGTGGAGAGAAGGGATGAATGGCACAAATAGGAAGTTGGAGCCATTACTAGGCTAAGCAACTGTGCTGAGGGATATTATAGAGGCCTGAGACAGAGTCAGGCTGTGCTAGGGAAGGAGGTGCTGTCAGACATTCCAGTGACCAAGCCACAGGATTGAACAGGCAAGCTTTCCAGAGCACTGGGAATAAAGAGACATCTGTGGTTCCCAGATCTTTAGCCTAGAGAGCTTCTCAGTTGTTGGCATCAGTCTCTAATTCAGGTCATGAGGCGGTGGTGAGAGAACATCTTGGGTTTCAAGGAGATGAGTGGAAGTAGTTCAGAGGGCTTGCAGATGCAGCCAAAAGTATGCAGACACAACTGAAGTGTGTGTGTGTATGTGAGAGAGAGAGACAGAGAGAGACACAGAGAGAGACAGAGAGAGACAGAGAGGCTGAAACGGAAGAAAAACAGAGAGAAACTGGAGTTTATCAGGAGTCACTATGAGTGAGCAAACCCTCTGAGTTCTACCCTGATTTTCTATTAATAGATGAAGAAATTAAGGCTTTGAGTGTCTATGGGACTTATACAGCCAGTACATGGTTATGACAGGCATCAAGGTACTTCCTTTCTGACTCCAGTGGCCAACCGTCTTCCCTCTGATTTCTCAAATATTCAACTGCTGGTTTATCCACTGCCCTTAGTTCAGGATTCTATGACCAGGATGATTCCTGTTTTTTTTTCCCCTATTCATCTCCATTAAGAGCTGAAAATTCTTACGGTCCCTGGGGCACACAGCAGTTCTTGCCTGCAATCCTGATGCAGTAGCCCAGTGTCCACAGACTCTGTATGCTGGGTAAGAAGGACCATTAGAGACTGCTCTTAGTGTTTGAGTAGAGTGGTATTCTTCTCACTTAGAAAAATATGAACATTGGTGTAGTTGGTTAGGTATCTTTTACTCTTTTGACTCTTTGGGAGGCCCACCACCCAGCTCCCAAATAAATCACATGGAGACTTATTATTACTTAGGAATGTCCAGCCTTAGCTTAGCTTGTTTCTAGCCAGCTTTTCTTAACTTAAATTATGCTGTCTATCTTTTGCCTCTGGGCTTTTGTCTCTCTCTATTTCTGTATACCTTTTTAAATTCTTTCTCCATAACTTGCTGTGTAGCTGGGTGGCTGGCCCTTGGGGTCTTCCTCTCCTCCTCTTTCTTGCTCCTGAATCTCTTCTTCCCAGGTTTTTCCTCCTGTTTATTCTCTCTGCCTGGCAGCTCAACCTATCCTTCTCCTGCCTTGCTATTGGATGTTCAGTTCTTTATTAGACCAATCAAGCATTTTAGGCAGGCAAAGTAATATAGCTTCACAAAGTTAAGCAAATGTAACATAAAAGAACGCAACACATAATTGCATCACTAAACAAATATTCCACAACATATACAAATGTAACACATCTTAAATTAATATTCCACAACACATTGGAACTGAGTAGCAAGTGTTCTGAAGGCCACCTATACTACACTCCATTGCAACAACTTCTGACCAACTGTTCCAAGATATATACCTTGCATGAACTCCGTTGTGATCCCAAGAGTCGAATGAGCTATAGTATTAAAAAATAGCTTGTGGATAATTGATACTATGCCCAAATGACTCTTTAAAAATGTTTACATGGATCTAAGTGTAGCATAGTTGGTAAAGTATCTGCTGAGAATGCAGGAATCCCCCACTGGCTCCACCCAATGCTAAAACAAAGATGTTCACTAATGGCAAAGCAGTCTACAGGAACCAGATTCTTACTGTCTATCGTATTATTTGCCCAAAAACTGTTAGACTAGTTTTTCTCCAAGTTTGGAGAGTATGTGAAGGATGGACTGACTAGAACACAGACCTCTTGGCATACAAAAAATAAATTTTGGAGGGATGTTAAGAAACAAGGGAGCGATCTTCCAAAGTACCAAGAACTGCATCTAAATCAAAAAGTCATGAAGATGCCCTGTCCTACCCATGAGTTGCTCAGAAGAGAATATCAACAGAGCATTTTAATAGAGATGAAATCAGCTCAATAGGACCTGTGCTGCATAAGTAGTTTTTACTGCTTCTCATCCAGGAATGTACATTAGGACCCAAGAAAAAGAAGCAGAGATCCTTTTGTACTTAGCAATGCCCAGTGGTTCTTCTGAGCAACACCAGGACCAGGAGGACAGGTACATATTCTAAGAGGTTTCCCTTTACAATAAAGATGACATTTGTCATTTGTCACCTTCATTGCAAAAAAAGTCAGTGTTATGATGTGTTGCGTGCATAAAATTCTAAGGCCTGAGGTTTATTTCACAGAAGAGCATGCAGGGTCCACTCCTAGCACCCATTTTTCTGTCTTTATGGTCGCTGGTACAAATATTAATCTCTACAGCCATTTATCACCCATAACCATGTGACTCAAACACTAAATGCATTTCTTTGCTCTCAGAAGTGGATGGAAAGCCAAACACAGAGTTTTCCTCCAGGAAATGAAAAACAACAACAAAAGCAAAAACCCTCTCTGGCTCAAGAACAAGCTTGCCAGAAACTCAGAAGTGGATGGTATAGAGTCAAGGGAAGCTTATTATTCATGAGAATTGCCTGACCACATCATGAATGGGTAATGAGGATGCCACTATCACCAAGGGATCAAGTCCAAAGCCCTGGAATAGCTATGAAATACAGTATTGTGTTTACACACTGTAACCTCATCCCACAAAAGCGAACAGCAAAGCCAGGCTTCCGTGTCCACAGCTGAGCTTTCCCCTCTCTGGGTGGGCAGTATCCTGCCAGAGCTGACTATTACAGGAGCACCAAATGGACAAGAGGTAAAAGAAAGACCAATCAAAGCTCTGGTACACCAACCCCCCCAAAACCAGGCTGTTGACATGTTTTGAACTTAGTGGCAGAAAGAACATACCATAAAAACAATTTATATTCTTTGATTTCATATATATATATATATATATATATCGGATCCATAAATACATTGGTGTTATTTTGCTAAAGATATCCTGATGGTAGATCTGTATATGATTTACATAAATGAGGCATTTGCATAAATTAAATTAACAAATATAAATACATGCTTATAAAATGCGGATACTACTTACTACTCTCATAAAAATAAATTATGAGGTTTGACATTTGATAGGCCATGTGGTTTCTACGTAATCATCTCATGCTCCTGACAAATACTTAACTCTCTGCTGCCAAAAAGAAGCAGGAAGCTACAGTCTGGCATTTCCATAGGCCTTGTTCTCCCGGAGGCAGCTACAGACATTGGGAAAGAGTCAATAGCCTACGCAATGAAGAGCCTGGCTTTGAGCCTTGACTAAGCAGATGGACACTGGAGCCAATTTTCCTGAATTCCCGTCCTGTCTCTATGACTGAGTCAGCATTCAGTTAGGACAAGAGAGTACATGTATTCCTCAATTTTCTCATCTATAAACTGGGGTAGGAACAGTACCTGCCTCTAAAGCTGGTTGTTAGGATGAAATAAGTTGATGTATAAGAAAGAACTTAGAATAGTACCTTTCCTATGAAAAGTGACAGTTTCTGCTCTGTTAGTGTTCTTATGCTGCCACTGGTTTGTTGGAAAATTAATCTCCGGAGCCAAATACTTACCTATCTACCTCCTTTAGCTCTTGGCCAGGAGCACTCCAATGTTCTTAGTCTTCAAGCCCCGTTGTTGTGAATCTACTTGCTTTAAATCAAAACCTTTGTTTAAACTTTAGGAGGCAAAGAAACCTTACAAGAATCAGGACAGTTCTGATATTTACAGGACTCATAAACCTTCCACCCCACCCCAGTACACCCCTACTCAAGGTTATTCAAGCAGTAACGATTGCTGAGAGGAAACTCCTCAACCAGTAGAACTGTGGGCAAGTCATGCAGGTAGCTCCAAAGACACAGCCTTCACGAAGCATTCCCATGTAGCATGGTCTTTGCAATGATGCCGCTGCCTTCAAAGCATCCATGCTCTCCCAAGTGACCCCTTACCTCACCTGAACTCCTGTAAGCAAGTCAATAAACCCATTGGTCCACTAAGTTAGACTTGACTAGAATTGGTTTTGGCTCTTTCATTGGCACCCTATCTGAGTTGATGTTTGCCCATTACTCCCCAAGAAAAGTCACACAACACTTGGAATAAGAGAAGGAACACCAGCATCCAGGTTTTAGCTAGACTATGTCTGCTGGACAACTCTTCAGAGTGGGTTATCATGAGGACTTGAGAAATTGTGGATTACAGATATGAACCAGATTTAAATAACACCCCCAGGTGATTAACTTGCATCTAGAGCTTCTGAAAAATTTGTGTGGCTGACATGTGACAAAGAAGACCACTGATTGTTAAGTGGCTCTCCCCATTCAGGTGGGGCCGGACAAGAGAAAACAGAAAAACCTCATTCAATCAGTTTTTGCTCCTTGTGCCCAGTCCAGCTCAGCCTTTGCCACAGTCATAGTCACCATGTTTACCCACTGGTCTTTAATGCAGGCCACCTTAGAAAATGCTGAATTCTCCAGGGTTTCTCACAAAAAGATTCACTGCTGGCTGCCATCTGCTTCCATGCTCAAACTTGTGGAATGATTACTTCTTTGAAGGGTGTTGTTATTTTCTTCCCTAAATTAAGCTGTGTAGTTATTTATGTATTTATCTATACAAAATAGATCTAAAAATATTCAGTCTCCCTATTACTTTCGGTCACTGGAAAATTGGACTGTTATCTGGTGTAATCTTGAGTTTGCTTACTGAGTCTGGACCAGTCCAACTACTGATTTCTTTCTTTTTTCTTTTTTTTATCTGCTCTCCGAACCATAGAGCATTTTACAAATCAACTTTTAATCTTTCCCTGATTGGATCCCCATTTGATAACATAGTTTAGCCCTGTTAATTAGGTCAGGTCTCCGTAAAGCTATTCTAGTATCCTACCTCCAGCTGTGGGGTCTGAGGACACCAGAAGTGAGTTATGGAATGATCGCACCTGCCTCACATTGGACCTGCATCTATAGGCAGGAAGCAGAGAGAACAGGAAGTTGAGTTGGCTATAAACCTTCAAGCCCCACATACAGTAACCTGCTTCCTCCAGCAAGGCTCCCCACCTCTTAAAGTTTCCACAACCTTTCAAAATAACACCACCAAGTGGGGATCAAGTGTTCAAACACATGATTCTGTAGGGTCATTTCTCATTCAAACCACTGCCACCACTTGGCTCTTCTGTACAGTCTCATGGTAAACTGTAGTGACATTTTCACTGAGCATTTAAAAGAGAGTGTAAGTGGTGTTTAGATTTATTTTTGCAACTTAAGTACTTGTGGAACTTGAAGGCATTACAAAATGGATGGGTTCTGAGGAAATCTGCATACAGATCTGAATTTTATTGCTTTTGGGTCCCAAGGGGGATTTTCCTTAAAAGAGAGCATGGTATTTACATTCATTCATGCATGCAAGCATTCATCCAATTCACTTAACCCTTTTGTATATCAGCTGATGATGAAATGGGTGAAGAAGACACAATTCTTCTTTTGAAAATAAGAGCTGTAATCTGGCAGAGAAGAAAGACGACTTGTTTGGAAGGGCAAGGGAGCAGGCCTCAGATTTTTCTCTGGATTCTCCACCACTTGGCCATACTGTTCTAGCTTCCATGTGGCAGTGTGGGATGGAACCAATGCTTAGCAATAGTGGCTTGAAATAGATGCTCAAAATTTTTCTCATATAACATCAGGCTACAGTCAGAGTCTGTATTTTACCCAAATGGTGGAATCAAATCATTCCATAGAGTGTATAACAACCCCTTTGGCACTGGAACCCCAGTTTAAACAAACTCGGCAATCATGGTGACAAAGCAGTAAGATGAATATGGGGTGATATTTGGGGGTGTATCAAAGTGAAGAATGGGAAATGAAGATTTCTCAAAAGCATCAAGTTGGGAATGCAGTTCACTGGTAGAGGGATTGCCTAGTGTATGTAAGATTGAGTTCAACCCCACAGTGTGTAAAGATGGTGATATACACCTATAATTCCATTACTCTGGAGACCGAAGCAGGAAAGCGGAGAGACTGAGACTAGCTTGGATACGTAATGCAAGCCTGTCTTGAAAGAGATCAAGAGTTGGGATGTAGCAACACAGCAATAGGGCACTAGTCTGTACATAAAGCCCTGAGTTTGATCCCCAGCACTGAACCATCTAACCAATCAACCAAACAAAACCTAGTAAGAGTAAAAATGGCTGGGAGAAGAAATATGATATAGGTTGGATGAGAACCAGAAGGGATGGGTAGGAGGGTGGTGCAAAACCTGAAGGGTGGTTCCTCAACTCAGGCCCACTGACCCACAGGTAAGGGCTGGTTCTCATTCCCACCCCCCTTCCATCTCATAATGGCCTCTCCAGTCCCCTTAAAGTGGAATTTTCCCACAACAATGACAGCAGCCACCAAGGAGGAAGCCAGAGTGGGTTGGAATGGGTGCCCCCCCCTCCCTCTGACATCCATCAGAAAGGGCTTGCTTTTGAGCACTGAGAGAGGAGGGAAAATAAGCAGAAGTAATTTATTCGGGATCTTTGAGAGGATAATAGCCAATTATTTGTTTATAACACTGGTTAAATTTTCATTAGGCAGATTAATGGAATATCATGTACTGTCAACATTGGACTGAGGGGTGGTCTGTAAGAGATAAACGGGCAAACAGGCGCTGTGTCTCTCTGAGTAAATTAGTTTCTGCTTTCCTGTTTTTCATATGAAAATGGGAAAGGTGGGCAAGGTGGTGCATTTTAAAACAGGTCTCAAGATGGGCCAAACTGGTTAAATATGAAAGCAATCCTGGTAATAAATACATTATAATAACTTAGCATCATGAACATAATTTTGATTTCATAAAAGTCTGGGATAATGTCGATTTTTAACCCGCTCTCTTAATACAGATTTCCTCTCCCTGAACTCAAATGATGCTTGCTGTGAGGTGAAAACATATTCCTTCAGGGGGGCCCAATGTGTCTGTGTAATGCGCTCAGTGCGACAGCTGGGAAGCTAGAGAGGACGCTTGGCGCTCTTCAGTCTGGCATTGTCGCACTGGATGGCAGGAAAGGCTCCCCCTGAGGGCTGCTATCAGGATCAGAATCCCCCCTGCTCACCAAGCCCAGAGAGCTGTTTATCACCCTGGGGCTGAGACTGGAAAGCACACACTCAGAGGGTCATTTGATGCTGCTGCCTCTCTGACTGGAGTTCAGGCTTTCAATGGCAGGTTCAGAATAGTGACCTTACTCTGAGAAAGAATCAGCAGGCTGAACTTTAGATAACAATTCTATTCACAAATTGGATTGCTCCTCTCTCCATGTCTTTGTACCTGTCTCTTTGTCTGTCTGTCTGTATATAATTTCTAGCTATAGATACATACACATATATAATTTCTAGTATATATATATATAATTTCTAATTATATCTCTCTGTGTATATAATTCTCAATTAGCTATTCCCTAACAATTGATATCTGCACTTAAGAAAAGTAGTTGGCAATTGCAAACATTACTTTAATTAGCATTCAAAAATCATTAGTTTTCCCATATATAAAATACAACAGATAACATGTTTGCAGTGGAAGTCTGGATTTTTGAAAAGCCATTACTCAGGCTGAGGAGAAATGGCTCAATAAAGGCCTGAGTTTAGACCCCAGCACCCAGGTAAATATGGAATGTGGTACTGGAAAGCAGACAGAGACAAGGGATCCCAAAAGCTCATTAGTTAGCTTAGGTTAGTCCAATGGAGAGCATCAAGTTAGTGAGAGACCCTGTCTCAAAAAAATGAGATAAACAAGTGGTCAAGGATCCTGACAACCTTTAGTCTTTGTACCCAGAAGGGGCAATTGTGCGAGAGTAAGCACACACACACACAGACACACACACACACACACACACCACATATAGAAGGCAGATGAAAGAATGTAATTTGTGTCATGGTAAGGAAAAGAAGTTGTGGAAGCTAGAAGACTGAGAAATGGAGGGAAGGAGAGGAGGAGGAAGAGAGGGGAAAGGAAAGGGTGAAGTCAGGTGGGAGGGGAAAAGAACATTTGAAGCCTGGGAAATCAACAAAATGAGACCTGTTGTGGGTTTTTTTTGGTAAAATGCCATTATTTGGCAGGCACACATTTTCCTGGCTTTCCTCTAGAAACTTGTAAGCTGTAGCACCACCTGTAATGGGGCTTGGGAAGAGGGAGCCTTGCTGGGACTGTCTGCAAGGCATTTTACTGTTTTGTTTATTGGCTTCCCTTTGTAGGAAGGGTACATCCCCAAAGTAATTCCCTTCATAACACGATTGCAAAATCACACGTGTTTTCTAAAAGTCAAAAAGAACGTTGACACAGGTTTACCAAGGACACATCATCCTGGCCCAGTGTTGTAGTGAAAGGGGAGAGCAGGCCTGCTTTTCGTCCCACCTGGCTCCCGCATGG
>LOJH01029436.1:2740-17423 GCA_001685095.1 Ellobius talpinus
TCTCTCTCTCTCTCTCTCTCTCTCTCTCTCTCTCTCTCTCTCTCTCTTTCTCTAGGAGAAAAACCCACAAGAGATTCTTTTCTCCAAGAAAGATAAATCATTCTACTGAAGACAAGTTGAATTAATGGCAGCAGGATTAGAATAACCCCTATCTGCTACCCACAAAGTGGAACTGAAAATTTTACATGAAACTTTTTACATAAACAATTGCTGATTTGCATAGCGGCATAATAATTCAGACAGATCCCACTTCTTTTTCCTCTTTACCTCCATTCTCTTACTAGTTACGTTTTCTAAATCTGTCTTAGTCAACATGTGGCCATGAACAGCAAAGTGAGTTTGGTGTAGTCCTTCAATCTATAATAGGTATCTCCTATTATACTTGAGAGAGAGAGAGAATTTAGTTCTGTTTAATTCCATGTGTGACCTGTTTGCCACCTCAGCCATTTTATAATCCCATTATGTGAATCCTTTATGCTGGTTTATAACCACATATTTACCTCTCACTGCTATCCTTCCAGCAACACTTGCAACAGTTCTGGCCACCACACAGAGAAAAGCTTGCAGAAGGTTTGGGCACTGCATAAAATGCTCACCAAAGATATTTAGCTTTGGAAAATTAGATGTAGGATTCTCGCTGGGTAAAACAGCTCAGAGAGGAAGCAAATCCCCTTCTTGAACCCTCTACCAGAAAACCCTACTCATCTAGAAAGCAAAGTGAAATTGCTTAAGGGGAGGGGTGGAGTTGATAGACAATAATTCTGTAGCTGATCCTGAATCATGCTCAGGCAGAGTGATGTGTGTAAGTCACAGGTGTTATGGGGTATTTAGAACTGGCACGGCAGAGCAAGGGAGACAGGAAGGGAAGTGGGGAGAAAGGAAAGTGAGGTGACAAAATAGAGAGGGAGTGAGGGACAAGAGTGAAAGGGTGAGACCCTCGCTCTTTTCTAACTCATTGCAAAGATAATTCAGAAGTTAAAAGTCCCCAAGAAATTGATCATTATTAGGTAACCAGGGGGAATACAAGAGCCCCTAAGATTTCTTATAATACTTCTTTATACTTCAGGATAGTTTTATATGAGGTTTAGGGAGCTCCCTTGTGGGTCAACAGCACCAAAATATTAATCATAAAATCACAACACAAAACATTTACACCCAAAACTTCGAGCTCAGACAATCTAAAGCACTTGCAAGGAATGATTTGCAAATTGCAGGATATAGTTCACAGAATATTTTGAAATCACTTTCCAGTTACATGGGGAGTTGGAGACAATAGCAGGTCAAATGAATGAGGAAATCCCTAAAATCCTTTGCTCCTACTTGAGTGTGCTCAAAACAAGCTCTCATGGGTTCAGGGCTATTTTGTAGGCCCAAGGCACGAACTGTGTTTCACAGACCTGAGCTGGATATTGGGGCTAGAATTCCAGAAACTGTAAAAATAAATACGTCAGCCATAAGAATCCTAATGGAGTGGCTTGAGCCAGGAGATATAAAGAGGGAGACAGTGACAGCGAAGGACATGTGCCGGAAGGGGAGAACCAACACTGCTTTGGGTAAGGGGCTTCCCAAAAGGCACCTATCAGGTTTCACATTTGGACTAAAAATAAGTTAGAACATCAAATCAAGGAGTCAGCTGCCTTATATACGGAACACAATGACCTGGAATGCCTAATTAAGGTCCCTGAACTTCTTCTAATAAAGAGGAGGGTCCTTGGCAATCAGTCTCCACTGCAAAGCTTCTTCTCAAACTTCGGCACTCCCCACCGGTTTTGCCATGCTGGTTTTTATTTAAGCCTGGCTAGCCCCTGCCTCCCAAGTCGAAGCTTTAGAGATCACTTCTGAACCAATTCTGTCATGCAATATTCACGGTGCCAGTTTTAAGAAGGGTGGGGAAAAATAGCAAAACAAGAAACTCCTGGAACCTAGAAAAGCATGGCTCAGGTCTATGCACATAATAAAAAATAACAAGGAAGGGGGAAAAAGTATGTGTTATTATAAAATACAGAGTCACAGCTTTTATTTGTCACCAAAACTCCATTGTCAAAAGTCAGGCACAGCTGCGACTAAACGGACCCATGAGATAAGCATGAGGTGAGCACCCGGGGTGCATTATGGGACTCCTGCCTGCCTTAGCTTTTCATTTCAACACCTAGGCTACACCTAGGCTAAATACCCCAGCAGGGCAGCCTCACTCAGTCTCAGGACATAGAGACTGTATTCCACCACCCTGGGTGTCCAGCTTCTTTTCCAAATCCATTGTCAGAATAGCCTGTCCTCCAGGCAAATCTACTAAATCCAAGAGGAAAAGAGAAGGCAAAAATGCAATTACTTTTTTTCCGTTTTAAAACTCTGGTTAGCTCAGGATTCAAAAGGCGAAGGAGAGATTCCCATATCCCAACTCTTGACCTTTGCTGCAGTTCAGGCTCCAAGATTGGGAGGGTTTTAAATCAGAGTGCCTCCACCCGGTTTGGAGAGTGTCTCAGAAATCACTCAACAGAATCGTATTTCAAGTTCACACCAGCCCATTGGGATGTCCTATGAGGCCCTGTCATCTCTGTCAGTCCCTGGCCTGTGGATTTAGATGGCATGATGCCAGCTCCTCAATGGTTTGTGGGTTTCACGATTAAGCCCTGTTTAGATGCTCCGCGTGGAGGTTTTGAATAAAAGCTGTAAGAATCAAATTGCCTATGGTTAAATTTCAGCTTGTCTATTTAAAAATTGCGCAACCTCAGTCTAGTCATTTAACTCCCCAGGATCTGTCTCCTCGTCTAATCAGTGGAGATAAAAGAACAAACACTTGTTGAATGTATGGTTCTCTGAAATGTACTCAGAGCCCTGTATGCTTTCAAACCTAATCTTTACAATATTCCTATGGGACGAGTAATCTTATCATAATCATCACTCCTTGTTTCATTATGACAATAGAACACAGGGCTATCAGATGACATGCCCTGGATGGAATGAGTAGTATACTGAGCAGGGATTTCAATTCAGAATGCTCAGCTCTGTGTCTAAGCTTTAAGTTTCACCGTCATGCTGCATTGGTCCTTCCTATTTGCCGTGTCTTTCATTGGGTGGAAAAGAATATTTATTACCTGCCCCCCTCAGAGGGTGATAGCAATGCCTATGTGAGGACCAAATAAAACACAATAGAGCACTGACCAGACCACAGCACTTGACAGACTCTTGCCTGAGATTGTGACTGTGAGTGGCAACCAAATGATGGATATGAGAATTTGACGATTTGAAAAAAGGCACCTAAGAAAATACTGTTCATTCTTCTCAATTCTATATCATCATCTTGAGGGAAGAATCTCTAAACATTTCGTCACCTTGAACAGAATCCCTCACCGGCAGACACCTCAAGGTGACAAGTTGCTGGAAGAGTGGAGCTGTGCCAAGGAGAGGGTGCACGGCGAAGATCAAGGGAGGAAGAAGAAGAAATGATATTGTGATATTATCATTTCAAAGAGGCTGATGGATGTGTGTGCTTATGTGCATATGTGTGCATATACAATGAGGCACTGTTTGGAAGCCATGAAGATATTTTGAGAATTGGGAGAGGAAAGAACAATGATAGTAAGGGCTGGAGATACAGAGCTCAGTGTTGGCAGGATGCTTGCCTAACATGCAAACATGCCTTGCTATCCATCCGCAGTACCCCATAATCGAGCTGGGTGGCACATGCCTTTACTCCCAGCTTTTGGAAGGTGGGAACAAGAGGAAGTTCAAGGTCATCTTCAGTATACAGTGAAATTGTGGCCAACCTTCTTTAAGAGGTCTTGTCAAATTGACCTAAACTTCAAAGACAGCTACCAGGAGATTCACAAGCTGGTTTTTTTTTGGGGGGGAACCACAAATAAAGATTCTCTGAGCTAATGTGATTCTTTGACACACATAGCTGAGCTACTGCAGCGGTATTCAGGGACTGTTTATAAAAAAAATTGAAATAAATTGTAGAGTCCTTAAAGTAGGAAACACACTCACTTCCCCACAACATTCTGTCATCTAACAAACCTTCATTGACAATATCATAGATGCTAGGCATGGCCTCCTGGCACCCTCCACCCCCCCACACACACCAAGGCAATGCAGAGAAGGCATTCAGAGAGACTGTTTGTGTGCTGGCTGAGGGACTCCAGAGCTGCCTTAGTGGGGGGAGGCAGCTGTCCAGGAGGCCATTAAACAAGGACACAGACTCATAATTCCAAACAGTTGGGACTCTGTCCTTTTAAATACCCCTCAGCTCCTCTTTTCCTCTCTAGGTAAAAATAGCTCAGTTGCCAAGAAACCTCTAAGTGGTGAAACACGCCCTCCTTAACCAGACATAAATTTGTTGTTAAATCGAACTGTAGATGCTGGTCTTTCAAAACTTCAATTTACCATCGCAGAATATATGATGGCTACACATAATATCAAGAAATATGCCGTTACTTTTCAATAATAAAAAGAAAGAGCACACTTACCACAAATCTTCTAGGATCATAGGTTGTTCTTATCAAATCTCATGTCAGAGACCTGGTATACCCTATCTCTCTGGGGACTGTATAGTTCAATCTAGGTTCAGAGTACTGTTCTGCAGAAAACTCTGTCAGTGTTTTTTATTCATAAGTACAATTATAAGTTGAGTCATGTCACCCTGAAGCATGGATGCAAGTATTGAAGTCCTCACCCTATACTTCGTAGTGTTTACCTTCACTAGAAATGGGGAAAAGGTGAGTTTAAGCATACATCATTCCACAGTAGATGGGACTTTGATCTGACTCGGCTGGTGTCCTTGTGCAAGCAAAGCAAGGGATATGAAAAGAAGAAGGTTGCATGATGACGTTGGCTGAAGTTGGAATTCACAAGTCAAGGACTTCCAAGTCTTACCATCAGCCGGGAGATTCTGGGGAGAGACAAGACAATACCCTCTACAATTCTACCAGGGAGCACATGGGTCTATCAATACCTTGACTTTACACTTCCAGATTCTATAACTATAAGAAAAAAGCATTTCAGTTGTTTTAATTCATCTAGATTTGCACTATTTGTCATATCTTCGCCTGACATCACTGTGATAATAAACAACTCAATTATGGGAGAAAAGAAGTATCACCTCTAGTTTAGAGGTTGCACACTACTCTATTTATCTGGTTAATTTTACTTCTGTAGTACCCACGGGACTCAAAAATAATTAAATGAATCAATGAATTAGTGAATGAACATACTAACTTAAGGTGGTGTCTTCACCTGGGTGCCCCCATACCTATTTACCACCATCCAAATCAAACTGGGTTTCAATCCTTGCTTCTTTTCCCCAGGAGACCTCTTGGGAACCTTCTGGTCAGATTTTGTAACTCTTCAGACATTAATTTGTTTCCTTGAGACAAGGCAGGGCTTTCCAACGTCTAGCCTCTATAAGGTGTGGTTTGTATGAGACACATATTGAGTAGCTAAGAAATGGCTTCATTAGATTGAATAAAACCTGTGTAATGTTTATTTCCACTGTCCTATTTTTCTTTCTCACTCAGCTGGGCCCCATAAGTGGTACCTCATTACTTTTCTGATGACCGTGAAAGTTAAGATGTTCAGGACAACTGCTGACCTCTCTCTAACACACCAACATGTTATGAGAAACAAAAGAGAGAGAATGGGGGCTGGGGTCTATTTAAAAGACCTTTGAAGACCAATGAGGGAGACCTGACTGGATTTAGTTTGAGACATGTAGACAAACTAGATAGCAACTAAGACAGAATCAGAACATCTAGATTGAATTTTGTTCATTGATGTATTGAGTGTGTTAATAGTCTTGTCATTTAAGAATAAGTTGTATTTAGAGATACATAGTACAATGAATTTTTTTAGTTAGCAAAAGAATAAAGAAAATGATAAAATCTAATCTACTTATTGTTAAACTTAGATGTGTTGAGAGAAACATATTCTTCTTTTCTCAAGAAACCAAAGAAAACAAAACTTATAAAATATAATCTGGCAAGTTATTGGAGTGATGACTCAGCACTAGGAGTATTCTCTGTGTAGAAGACCCATGTTGAATTTCCAGTACACACTTTAGGAGGCTCACAACTACTTGTAACACCAGCTACCTGGAGCTCCAACACCTTCTTCTGGCCTCTCCAGGTACACATCCACATGCTCATATATACATACAAAGACATATACACATGAGTAAAAAAAAGAGGTAATAAATATAATTTAAAAATATAGGAAAATGGATCATGTATATAAATATAAAAATAAAAATACAAACAGTTTAGACTAGAAGAAATTCCTCTATATGTAGGGATGGGTGAGTAGTTCTTTGATATGATGCCAAAGTAACTACCCAGAAAAAGAAAATAAATGACAAACTGAACCTAATGAGAACCTCTGATGTGAGAAAGCCACCTTATGGCAGAAATGACAAAGCAAACTGCAAAATTGGAAAAGAGATTTTTAGAACAGGTCTGAAAAGGACTTGCATCTAGAACACTCAGTACCGAACAGTAAAAAAGAACATTGCCCATTAAAGTAAAGGCAAAAGACATGAAAGTGGAGGACCAACGTCACTGGGAAAAGCTTAGATACTGAATAAGCTTTGACCATTGTTCAATGCTGCTGTTACCAAGGGAATAAAAATTAAGAGCGTATCGCAAGGTCACTAAAGATCTACATGTAGAACTGGAGCGAAACAATGACAACATCCATAAAATACCGGTGGAGAACACAGAAACTGCGGCTCCCACACTAAGCTTGTGGGAATATCAAGTGCCACAGCCACTTTGTGAAACCACACTGAAAACAAAACAACAACAAAATCACTAAAACATTCTTATCCTCCGGTTAATCAATGGTACTTCTGGCCCTGTATTTCCAAGAAATGAAATATGGTCTCATGAAAACTTGTACACAATGTTAGCAGCTATGTGCCTAGTAGTTACCCTCTGAACACAAGTCAAATTGACTTTCAAGGACCATGTGATGAAGCAGGATGGCATATCTATGTAGCGGAATATTACTCAGCAATAAAAATAAATAGCTATTGATATACACCTCTTGGATGAGTATCAAGAAAATTTTAGTGAGCAGAAAACTGCATTCTCAAAAGGTCATGTGCCAGATGCTGGTATTTCTGTAGCATTCTCCAAATAACCAAACTACAAATAGAAGGACAGAGCAGTGATTTTCAGGTGATTTTCTTTGGAATTTGCATGTGTACACCCTTTTCAGAAGTGCAGATGATGTAGAGACTCTGTTTCCACTTAACACAAGCATGCCAGAAGGCAGGTCTGTATTCTCTAGGATTATCTTTCAAAGGTAGAATTAAAGAGGGAACCATGGCATAGAAAAATGAACTGAGGGCCTAGGACACAGAGGTAACCAGGGGCATACCACAGTCAGAGTCAGATCTCCTGGCTCTCAGGACCGGTCCCCTTCTAAATTCCACACAATGGATTCTGCAGGTGACTTAAGTAGCCTGACTGCTTTATATTACTATTTATAGCCCTAGCAACGTTGGAGCTTATACCATTACTGTCATTGAACCTGAGTTTGGACCTACCCATGGATTCAGTTGTACCATGAAGTATGACCCAAAGCCCACATGGGAGACGTGAATCTGGGGGAAAGTTTCAAAGTCTGTTACTGGATACAAACATGAATTCATGACAGCAGATGTTGTTTAAGAAACAGTTCCCTGGACAGAAACCATCGTGTGGACCATGAGTTGGAAGATCATCTAGGTCTGGCTGTGGGTTGAAAGGCTCTGATGCTGGACAAAGCATCTTCCCTCTGAGGCTCATTTTTCACATCTGTTAGAAGAGGGCACAACCCACCAGCTGGATTCTAATAGCTGGACGGAGTTTAGGTTTCTGAGTCTGGTTTTATTACAAATGTTCTTATAAGGTTAATTTTTTAGGTCGCTAAATAGCCACAGCAAGGTAGGGGCTGGGGCATATGAGCAAGAATGAGTTCAGATTCTGACTCAGGTTTAAATTGCCTCTGTCAGTTATTGACAATGTAAATTTGTTCATCCGCAGACTTTCAGAGAAGTTTTGCTTCTCCTGCATCATTGCTTTGTTACTGTTATATGTCATAGTCTGGTAAAAATGCACGTAAATGTTAGCATAAATGGTCTAGTCTTTCTGTATTCTCTCTTTGTATTTACCCTTTCCTTTCCATCTTTATATGCTTATTCATTGTAAAATTCTCTTTGATATGCATGACTTGGACATATATTTTCTTGGTAGTAAGGGAGTAGGACACAATTTATTAGCTAGTAAAGACTTTTAATCACAGGAACATGGTCTTGTAAGAATAACTTCACATTTTCCCTAGTCTAAGCCCTTCATTAAAATTTATTCTGAGTTTTTATGCATTTTCCATTCCTTATCTCTGCACAGTTATAGGAGTGCAACTTCCCAATATCTGAGGAGCTAAGTCAGTTATGAGAATTACTACAAATCATTTGAGTTTTCAAAGCTTTTTCATACATATCTCATGTGGTCATTCTCAAAAATACCTTATGAGCTTGTATTAAAAAGGCTAATGGATCTATTGTACAATAGATAAACAATAACAAGAATTAAGCACAAAGACACTTGGTCTCTATACTCAAGTTTCATGGAAGCTTTTATTTATTAATTTATTTAGTCAAACTGGTTCATTTCTGTTGCACTGATTGGTTAGCTAGTCACCAGACCAATGTTCCTTCCTTCTTGTTTTCACAGGTACTTCCCACCTCACTGTGTCCAAGAATTTGAGTTCTAATCAACCACAAATTGAATAGAAATATTTGCTGGCATTTATAGATCGGATTCCTGGCAAGGTCATTTATGTATTATAAATTTGTAGCAGCCAACACTACACTATTCTTAACAATAATTTCCTATGACTCACTTATCCCTGTTTCCCTCTCTTCCCAGAATAATCTGCACCTTTTTTCTCTTGTGATGTCATGAAAGCCAATGACTTTCAAGAATCCATACTTCAAGGATCACATCATGTGAACACTCTGTGCTCCATAATTCTTTCTAAAGAATTCCTAGAATATACCATTACTAAATTCACAGAGTCAGCAATCAGCATTGCATATTGCACTCTTTGGTTAAATTGAAGGAATGTTTTCATGCACATTGGGTTCTATCCAAATCACGTTACCATAACATAAGAACATAACATGAAGTTGAGACTGAAATGGATGAGAACACATGGGATGTCGACCATCAGCCTCTTGCCAAATAACTTTCACGTGCCCAGACGTACCTATCCATGTTGCTAAGGCAAAAAGAAAAATGATAACAACAGTCTGAATCAGTTGTGAAGCATATGAACTGTAATACCTACCTACCAGGCAAGATGTGCCCACCTGTGTGATAGTTGAATGATGGTTATAAGAGTAACCAATCACTCATTCTCTGCCTGGGTTGAGCCCTGGCCCCACTGGAGGGAATTCATGCCTAGCACTGTAAATCCAGAAAGAAAAAACAAGCAAACAAAACCTATCCCTGAGGGAGACATAAACCCTATAAGAGAACTTACTACTCTTACTCAACTAAATAGACATGGCAATAAATTATCTTCTAAAAATTTATGCTTGTGTTCACACACAAAAATTTCTTTCAGCCTTAATCAGAGAAGTCTCTATAGTGAATAGTGGTGGACACAGACTCATAAATACCAATGATGCTAAGAATAAGTGACGATTAAGGACTCAGCCCTAAACAAGATTTTTATACCTCCCTTTCTAAGGCTCAGCAACATTGTAGAAGATATTGAAAGAATGTAAGGGTGTAAAGATAGTGAGAAGGGCTGTGAATATCTTTGAAATAATTTGCTATTATGAGCTCACAACAGTTGCAGTTATTGGTGTCAAGCCTGTGTGAGACTGTCACTGCCAATACTCAGTTAAGAATCAACTAACAGATTCCAGGAGAATCACTCTCTTTTGTTAGGTTTCCATCCTTGAGCTCATCAGACTCCAGTGGGTAGTTCCAAACTCACCGTCAGACAAATGGCTTGATTAAGCTCACTGGGTCACAAAACAAATGGTCATAAATATGAAAGAAATTTTGAGCCATATTTTCTGACAAAGATGGGGAAAATGCATTATATATGCATATGAAATTGTCAAAGAACACAGTTAACTTAAAAAGTACATAGTAAGTTTTTTCCTGTGCAATTTAATTTGTGATCATATAGTCAGTTTTCCTTACAATGTGCCTTGATTATATCTATCTCCAACTCCCATGTCACTCCCACAAACACCCTCAATATGTCCCCACCTTTTTGCCCCTTAATTTCTTTCATTTTATTATTTCATGAAAAACCCACTGAGCTCAAATCGTGCTGTCTGTTGGAATGCCGACTGATATGTCGGCTCCATCTCATGCAAGTCTTCTGCAGGCGACAGAGCTGGAGTGAGGTGAATATGACAGCCGTGTTATATGAGAAGAGAGTATTTTGTGTATTATATCAAAAGAGCGCGTTTCTCAGGGCTTCTCTCTATACCATGTCTTATAGTCTTCCTGTCCCCGCTTCCCCTGGAACATAATAAATTGCTACAGAATAATCAAAATCCACAAGTTTGATGGACTAAATGATAAAGTATATAATGAGTTTTGAGTATGTAACATGAGTTTGAATATCCATTTGGCATCATTCTAAAGTCCAAAGTAAGTGTGCTATCACTATCTTTCTTCCTGGTAGGAGTCAGACTACTGTTCCCACTCCACACCTCCACACAATCACTTTGCACTAATTCATTAGCTCTTAACTCTAGACAAAGTGAAAATCAGAGTCCTGGGTCATTTTTTGTGCAATCTGACATAGTAATTGTGTTCAGCCTGTTTCACTGCATTGGTTCTGCCTATAAAACAGAATGTGTGTGTGTGTGTGTGTGTGTGTGTGTCTTTCTGTCTCTCTGTCTCTGTCTCTCTGTCTCTGTGTGTGTGTGTGTATGTCGTGTGTGTGTCTGTGTGTAGCTTACAAAGCTGTCATAATGATGAAATAAAATAGTGGTCACAAGCTGCCTACCTCTAAGCAGAGAATGTGCTAAGCAAATGTTAACTTCCTCTCTCTGTGTCTAGGTCAGTGTGGAGGAGGCTTCTTTCTCAGTGCACATATAAACTTTGGAACTAAGTTTGAGGAAGACTATGTGACTATCCCAGAAGTCTGCAGTTTTCCAATGTCCCGTGCTTGAATCTTTCAGTTTCTCTACAAGGCCTCTGTAGGGAGAATATGGATACGACCTATGTGGGTGGTCTCTTATTTCATCAGGAAGACAGAAGAATACTGTTGATTCTAGACATGACGGGTTGAGGAAATGGACATTATGTCTAACTCCTTTCTAATTTATACAGACTTGCAGCTTTACAGGACAGATTAATAGCAGTTTAGGATGGCTTCAGCTCTATGCCATGGTCATTATGCTGTGAGTTAAATCTTCATGCTGGTAAGTGAAACAAATTTTGGGCTCTGCAACCTCATTTCAGACTCTAAGCAGCACTGCACCTAGCCAGAATGGGGCAGATGCAGCTAAGCAGCTGCACATGTGACCAGGATTACCGAGAGCAGTTGACAGCCAGCCCAGCATGACTCACCAGTGCGAGGCTGCCAAGAGGATAATTTGATCTGGGTCTGAATGAACAGGACTGCAGTGTCTGTCCAGACCAAAGGGAGGGATACTCCCTTGTCTGCATGTGAATCAGACCACACCTACCGTCTTGTCGGTTTTGCTTACCCCCACCCCTATATCTCATTATGGCAGTGTGCACACACTGAAGTAGAGCCAGCTATGAGAATCATCATATAATATTTACATTAGAAACTGTGCTCTGTACCTTAGTTCTATCGTAGAATTTATAACTTAAGTTGCTGAAGGCAGGGGTATTGACATCTTTGAGAAGAACAAACAGATCTTCTTTTGTCTGTCTGGTGGTATAAACAAAGTAGATACTTTCTAGTTCTACATTGTCAAGACAATAGATCAGAATCTAAAGCCAATCTAAATCTAATCTAATGTCTCTTGTCTAAATTGTGGAAATCTCACTCTCCAGACTTAAATTCCAATCATGTTTAAATTCTTGCGAACAGGAGAAATAAGACTACTGTTACTCAATGTCCAGTTCTATATTTGGGGGCCAGAGTCTTCACTTCTTGTCTCCGTCCAACTTCAACCTACCAGATGAAACCCACAGACGTATAGATGTAGAAATTACTCCTCTCACTATCTCTTAACAGTACCTAGAGTTATGGCTTTAGACACCAGACTAAGTAGAGAACAGAATAATACATGGATGGGAAGAACCCTGACATCGCTAGGAGAAAACACAGCAGAATTTAAACAGTAATCAGGGGTCATCAGAATGAAAGCATATGAATGCATGCTTGGATACGGAGGTGGCTATAAAACATAGCAAATTACTGTCCCTTTTCCCCTTCCAGCCCCGGCTATTAATCTGAACAAAGGACTGAAATAGTAGCAACTGCCATCTCAAACTGGCAGTGAGAGAAGCCAGGGCCAATTTTCATAGATAGGTCTGCAAATAGAATTTCTGACCAGATCTCACTTTCTCTCAAAATTAGCAAAAACAAAGCAAAGTAGAACAATTGTCCAAACTTCAGAAACTATGGGTTCAATAAATAGGCATAAAGGGGAAAGATTCTGAAGACTTACAGGAAGAACCTACTTTTAAAAAATAGGTTTTATATCTATTTATGCTTTCATTCAATCTCTGTGTGTGTGTGTGTATGCGTGTGTGTGTGTTGGGGGGATGGGGGTGGGTAATAGTATATCTGTGGAGGTCAGAGGACAACTTGCTGGAGATGATTCTCTTCCATCCTCTAAGTTCCAGGGTTTAAACTCGGGTCTTTGTGATTTGAGGATGAAGTCCTTATCCTCTGAACAAACACATTTGTTTCTGAATCTACTTTTAAAATGTATTTTATGTAGTCAGCACAGGAAACTTATAACACAAGTTAAGGTTTATTTAGTTCTGCATACTAATTATACAAAACGATCACTTTCTTATGACATTTTCTTACTTGCATATAATGTTTTTCATTACATTTATCCCATTTCCCTCTTGTGTTCTTCTTTCGCACTGCTTGTCCTCTTTCTAAATATACTCTGAACAACATTTTATGCTTCAAGGATGAACAAATTGTACTAGAAAAATATTGCAGAGTTCTGCCACTTCAGAATGGCCATTCTAACTCTAGGTCATTGAGATGTAGACTTCATGTCTGATTAATTTTAGTGCATGGTGTTTATATATATATACATATATATGCAAGTTTCTATAATAAAGTTAATTTTAAGATGATATCCAAATATGGAACACTAGGCTAAAGGAAAATGTCTCAGAAAATAAATAACTGTTACAGTGTAGAAATGTTGTAGAGACGCTCACATCTCTGGGTGTGAGCAGGACCATTTTTTTTCAAAAAGAATGATTATTTCAAGAATTAATACACATATTGTCTTTGCATATTTTCTTTTTTAGTTTTATTGAGCTATACAATTTTCTCCACTCCATCCTTTCTCCCCTTTTCTCCTCTACACTCCACTGATCCCCATGTTCCCAATTTACTCAGGAGATCTTGTCTTTTTCTCCTTCTTGTGTAGATGAATGTATGTCTCTCTTAGGGTCCTCTTTGTTGTCTAGGTTCTCTGGGGATGTGGATTGTAGGCTGTTTTTTTATGTCTAAAAGCCACTTATGAGTGAGTACATTTTATATTTGTATTTCTGTGTCTGGATTACCTCATTAATGTTTTTTTTAGATCCATCCATTTGCCTACAAATTTCAAGAAGTCAGTATTGTTTTTCTGCTGTGTAGTAATCTGTTGTGTAAATATACCACATTTTCCTTATCCATTCTTCAGTCAAGGGGCATTTAGGCTGTTTCCAGGTTCTGGCTATTATGAATAATGCTGCTCAACATAGTTGAGTACATTCCCTTGTGGTATGAGTAAGCATCCTTTGGGTATATATCCCAAAGTGCTATTGCTAGGTCTTGAGGGAGATTGTTTTCTAATTTTCTGAGAAATTGCCAGAAATAATTTCACACCCTATGCTTTAAATACAGCTTGGTCATAATTCTGAACTCATGCTTCTGCATTGCATACCTGCAGTAGAACTAAAGTGAGCAAAAATTACTTGTGTGGAAGGCTTACTTCTAATGTGATGATGAGAGATTGCTTATCTGTGCAGTTGAGTTACTAAAGCAAACACTAATTAGAAGTCACACCAAAAAAACACCAAACACTTCTTGCCCTGTTCATTGATAATTCATATACAAGATGTTAACTGTAACATGAGGGCCTGCTTATTGGGGTTTCTGTCCTGCCCAGTTCCTACAGCTTGCAAGTTCCAAAGAAAATCACACAGAGGTTTCCATAAGTTATAAACTGATTGGCCCATTAGCTCAGGCTTCTTATTAGCTCTTGTAGCTTATATTAACCTATCATTCTTATGTATGTTAGCTACATGACTCAGTACCTTTTTCAGTGGGGCAGATCATATCCTACTTCTTCGGTGGTCTGGGCAGGACTGGGGAAGAACTTCCTTCTTCCCAGAATACTCCTGCTCTCATTGCCTCACCTCTACTTCCTGTCTGGTTTTCCAGCCTATACTTCCTGCCAGGTTAATGACCAATCAGCATTTATTTAAAACATAATTGACAGATACAGAATTGTTCCACA